>SZWC01014548.1:47903-67692 GCA_023375785.1 Penium margaritaceum
ACATCATCCCATTGGGAAAGACATGGTTCCACGAGATCATGGAATGGGACCCCAAATGGTTGTGTGGAATTTGGACTACAACACCGCAAAAACTGCCAATCAATTGGGAGGCCCACGTCTGAGTGTTCATGGTGCGGCTTGCGGGCCTTGTGGCGGCATACAAAATGTTGTCGACAATTATTGTTAATGGGGACCACACCGATGTGGCGTTCCTACCGTCCCACGGCAAAATTGGGCACCCATGGGGAGCAAGGACTACGCCATCATCGGTGCGGATGAAGAACGACAATTCATCACCGCTGTAGGAAGAGCCATGGACGACAACATGCTCTTGATACAAGTAAGCCCGTTTGTCCACTTATCTCTTCTCCGCATATTCACTTTCGTGTTTGTCGCATGTCCGCATCCTAATGCCGCCTCCCTTGCCCCTATTTGCAAAGAATTTTTGCTGATACAATGAAGAATATGCAACTGGTTTTTGGCATGACCAATGAGGCAAGGATGCTATGATGGCATCCTACGCAAAACACCAATCACAGGACGAGCAAACTCACCACCTGGGATTGTTTCTGTCATGTACTCAACCCTTGGTACTTTAGTAGGTGCACGTCACTGGAAAAGGGGCCGGATGAGAATAATACATTGTCTTGCTAGATGTTTTGTGCCCTCAATGCACGAAAGCACTCGGTAATCAGCTCACAAAGACATTCCCTTATGTGGTACCCGTATACATTCCGGTGGGTTCCACGTGTTAGGTGCAACCCACAGATGTAGGACTACAACACCCATTCAAGGCATACATTATCAAGCGATCATTGAAATGGATGACCACTGAGTCCAAGGCAAACCCGCGGCTCAGTTTTCCATTCAAGAGATATGAAAGAAAACCTAACGATATAGATACTAGACTCATGGAAGGGTTCGCATACCATGTACACAACCGTCACTACGACATGGTCACAGTGCGGTTATGAAGACACCATTTCCCAAGAGTTGCGGTGCACCATCCTCCAAAAATGTGGATGGTGGGGAAGGTTCCTAGCATATTACAAGGCGTTGGATGACAGTGAGCATATTGACATTTGGAGTTACTTTGTTTCCTTGTGTAGAATACGTTCTGCTTAAAAAGTTACTCTTCTTTGCCTAAGTTCATTTGAATTCGTAAACATCACACTTATATGGTGCTCAGAATGGCAAGCCAGCAGCAGGAGTTGTGATGCGAGTTGCTGGCTTGCCATGGCTGGTTGTGCTCGCGGCTTCGTATCTGACTTGCATGCCAACAGCAAAGCCACGAGCGTAAGCGTTGATCATAGTCCCCTCACTCCCTCCACTAAGCGACGCATCTCCCGACAGGACACTATCCAGAATTTTGATGGGCAAAATTCTCGCCCATCTATATTCAATAACGCTGAGCATGAACCATGAACAGACTTTTAAACACCCATGAAAAAGAAGAGCAGCTCCCAAGAAATTCTGGCACATGATATTGGACCGCTCAGAAAAGATGTTTTTGTTCTGGATTTAAATGAGAGTGGACTACCATCAAATCCACACAAATAGCATCTTGGCCGAACATGGGACATCATCAATATCATCTTTCTTGTTTGTGATAACAAACACCCCAACAACCCTCTAATGAGAAATGAACCAAACTTCTGCCAGTAAACTTGGCCTGCTTGTCTTGGTTCACCATAATGATGTCATGGCTTTCTCCAAGCCAGTGGAAGAGCACATAGAACATTTTCACGAAGTACTCGTGATCCTTTGGGAGTAAAGCTTCTATGCAAAGGTGAGTGAGTTTGTGCTTTTGTATTGAAACCGAACCCGTCATAACAACAGGCGCATTCGACTGAAGACATGGGCTTACTCTCATCCACGTGGGATATTGGCCAAGACACATCAACGTGGCCAACCCACTAATGTGACAGCCTGTGGAAATTATAGGAACCATCAAGGCCGGTGGGTGTTATATGGCCATTACAATAGGTATGGTGCAAATACCTCACCCTCCCATAAGTATTTGGTAACCACCTTGAGATGTTATCCACCACAACAATTTTGTGAAGAGGATCTGGATGTAATGCGGTACATGTTTTTTGTTTCCGGAATCTCAAAGTCTGGAAGACTACGGATTGGTGGGGGCTGCAGGTGCTTACTGGAACGGCGATTAAGTCGTTGTGCCAAAATCACAATACCTCTAGCGGCTATACATCTATATGACTCCATGGAAGTACGCCAGCGTTGAATTTGTTACTTGTCTTTTAGACACAGTATGAGGCCACGTTGTAACATTAGTGGTTGTGGATCTTGTAATGAATATGACACACTGCATTCCTACGACCATTGACATGAATGCAGAGGAGACCACTTGTCTCTTCTTTGAGAGTGTCGAGAAAAAACCAAAGCTTGCCGATTTCCATTATCTCCAAGTGAGGTAGAAATGTTACTCGTAGGTTGTGGAAAAACATGCACAACTACTTTGGTAGCGAGTCTTGAATATCAATAGAATGTCACTCTCAAACAGACAAACAAACAAAGTGCATGAGTTTCACTCTAGAGTAGATACTCCACATGTATTTGGACCCCATCACGAATGATTGGATCAAATTCCTACAACCGACAGAGTTTACGATGAGCAACTTGGTGAACAAGTCAATGTAGCTTCCACTATTTGTGTCAATAAGTGGTTGGCGTCCTGTGGTATCCTTTTCATTGGTGATGGCTGGTAGAATAGAATGACTGGTTCCTTTTGCTGAGACCTTTGCCGAGAAGAGCGACTCCTTGTTATAGAAGGCAAATGGTAACCTTCAAGCGCCTTGGCAACAACAAAAGGCATAGGCCGATCAAAGTCATCATGATGTTTTACTTGACATCGA
This sequence comes from Penium margaritaceum, assembly GCA_023375785.1. Taxonomy (NCBI): domain Eukaryota; kingdom Viridiplantae; phylum Streptophyta; class Zygnematophyceae; order Desmidiales; family Peniaceae; genus Penium; species Penium margaritaceum. The sequence continues at coordinate 50,780 of SZWC01014548.1, forward strand.
CGACAAGGTGGTGCTTACCATTGGGAATCCTTGTCCGAAGTCGTTGTGGGTAACAAATCGTCTTCCGAGATAGACTGGGCCATTTCCATGGTTGCACGCATTGAGCAAGTGGAGTATTGACTGCTGATTCCGGTAAGTATGAAGATACATGACGTTTTTCATGTGATCATGTTGACTCCATGTACGGCAAAAGGACACGTTCAGCCAAAAAAGACGATCCTTATTGCCAAAGGCCAGTACAAGGCCCTCCACCTACTCCAACACTGAGACCATACACTTCAGTTAAGCTTTGCTAGGAAACACCTTGCTGATTGGGTTAGATGTGGACCGGCACATAATTTCTAGGGGCCGCATCTTGCTTGCCTGCTGGTGTGACCAACGAGTACTGAGTGAGCTAACAGCATGCATTTATTGACGTGTTCCATGCCACTTGGACAAAGATTTGGTCAACAAAATTTCCACCGGTGGCATTCATGGAAAGTGACAATAGGAGGTTGTTGTGGTTTTTGTACGGATGCTCCACCCTTGAGGGGGGAGGCCGTTAGCCATACTATTGTGAGAGCTTAGGTAAAGGTGCACGTGTTCATGTCAAAATGGTGATTCACTACCCGGCACTCTTACTTGTTGGTCATGAACCAATACAGTTCATGATATACAGGGATGAATGTAGTGGAAGGGGCCGTTTGGCCCTCCTTTCTTACGAAAGTGAGGGGGTGGCCAGCGGCCACCTTCGCGAAAGCAAGGGCTGGCTGGTGGCCAGCCACTTGTTGGCCAACTGCCATTTGCCAACCACTTACTGGCCGTGGATCGAGCTAATCGGTCAATCGGTGGAGAAGTGGCCGTGAGGCCTCAAGGGCCACAGATTGTGGCTTTGAGCCCTCATCCTCTCCTCATCGCTTTATGGGAAGAGCAATACGAGGGAAGAGAGTAAGTGAGAGAGTACACAAGCAACATAAATGAAACAAAAATCCATTTATTGTGAGCTTTTATTTGCAATGCCAAAAGAATTGCGTGTAATCACAAGTTCAAGGTGATGCCCCCTTGTCTGGGATCGAGAAAGAGGGGGCGGGGTAGATGGGTCTCCAGAGGCTCGAAACATTTTATTCTCCATGCACGAGTCATTGATGACGAGTCCCTCCAGTGTGACGTGGAGGAAAAACCCCTCCACTGAGTGTGGAATCCATTGTGCGAACTTCAACGATGACTTCTGTGCAAGAGTTGGAGTCATGACCTTCTTTGCTTTACACCTCAAACAATTTTTTTCTGGTAAGTAAAGTGATTCCGTGCATCTGAGGGGGGGCAAGAGAATTGAAAATTGATCCTAGTGGTGTTGTGATATGCATTCTCAAAACCAGCATGTGAAAACCATGTGAAAACAACAGGCTGTCATCCATACATCATAACACCCACTCCATTGAGACTGACCATTGACAGGTTCCTTGTCCTTATTCATTCATGTTCATATCCACGATTTCCAACCGGTTGTGAAAAGGTGATGGTGCGACCCACTTTTGTTTCACTCGTCCGATATGATTCCACCAGAGACATGTGGAGCTCATGTCAATGACAACATGGATAAAGAAAAAAGATGCAGGAATGCAAAAAACGTATGTTTTGGGAGATGAACCCACCACAACCCTTGAACACAAGTGCCGTTCTAGAAAGCATTCCCAGTTATCTTTGTGCCTTTTCTCCTACACACGGTGGAAACACACCAGTACTTGAATTCCACCAAAATTCACAACATAGCCAACGGGTTTTAACCCTAGGTCATGATTGGTGTCGAGGGAGGCCCATGTGTCGGATGGTTATGAACAATTGCTTGAAATACATAAAAGGATGGTTCCATTTGGACCTCAACAGAGACGGATGGAAGTACTACTGGGTTACCTACCCGAACTGAAGTCGCGCTGCAAAGTCTGTCTCTTGTCGCCCCCCCTCCTCCCTGCTTCTCAAGGTCCATACATGGGCTATGTCTGGAGCTGGATCCACCCCCTACAATGAGTTAAATTAAGAAGGGGAAACCCTGGCCCAGCTTTATGCATATCCATCATCATGAAGGCAGGTATCACTCCCATAGTTAACGAACCAAGGATATGAACATGAAGGTATGGCATGATTCCCGTGGTATACATAGAAAAAACACCACAGACATAGGAAATTCAGGGACATACACTTGCCACCTTCATGCAACGCTACCTCCAACATTGTTTCCTACATGAAATGCAATCCACGGTGCCAAAAGGCACATTTTAGTTTTTTTTCCTTTTTTTTTTCTCCAAGAATCTCCATCAACATAATATAGTCCTACCTGTACCCTCAAGCCAGAACCCCACTTTTTCCCTGATTATAAAGTCCATTAAAGTTCTTTGATGAATCTCACCTAAAGTTTCCATGTCATTCCATCCATTTTCACATTCCATGGCCGGAAGAAGGCTAATGCTGGTTTGAGTGAGACTACCTTTTTTCTCATTGGATAGTACCCTCAAAACATTGAATTTTATTAACTACCTAATGCTTTCTTAGTTCAGAGACTTTTTCCCCGGGTTCAAAATGTTTAGGTGCCACGGTTGAAATAGACGAAACTAACGGAGTACTACCTTGAGTTCAAACATTGGTCCAGGTCATGTAGTTGTTTTTTACAAACATCGTTTTCTCTTGCACATTCACGCTTTTGTGTTTGAATGGTCAAATGCGCGTTGATGGCGTGAAAAACGTGGAGCGTTTTGCATGGCATGTTTGGTTGGTACAGGTGCACTGGACCGCAGTGCATGGCATCGCTCAACATCATTTGTGCATTTACTTCTTATCTCTTGTCCTAGACGAGGCAGCATCAGTCAGCACATCCTCACACTCCTTGCCAAACCAGCAAGGCCACAATAGACCGCTTCCTAGTTGAGGTGTCACCAAAGGGAGAGGACATGCAGGCTTGTGGAAGCCCCCTCATAGGGCCCTCCTCGGCGTTCTCCAATGCCGTGTCATCCCATTGGACATCTGTTCAAGGTCACTGTCTTGACCGTGGACAACACTGAGGAGAAGATTCTGTCTTTGGAGGGGTACTCCACGTACCCAAAGGGCTCCTCAACGCCAAAAAATTGTTGTCACTACCCTCGAAACTCCCTCTCGTTATCGCTGATCCTGGCGTATAGCGTATCGACAGGATTCCATGCATCGCAGGACAGCGAAGTTTGCATGTGTGGAACTACACCCCAAGTGCAAGGCCCTCTTGTGTACGCACGGACGAGGAGCTGGTTCTGCCTACCAAGTCTGCCCCATCTCCCTTGGTGAACCAAGCCCGCTGTCCTCCAAATGCTGCTAGTAAGGAGAAGTGGTGCGTCGACGACACGTCAGAGCCCTCCACTCCAAGTTCTTACCACCAAAGGGCATGTTTTCTTCACGAATCATCTCAGATGGGTTGGTACCGTCCGGGCAGACGCCATACCCATCCCCCAGCTTTGGTTATAAAAAGCAAAGAAACCTTTGTACACATCTGCGCCATCCGTCATCGATGTAATGTCCATATCCAACACCGACAATGATGATGACGGTAGCACCAGCAGCAGTAGCAGCTGCAGCAATGATGGACAGTGATCTGACGACTCGACAGGAACAAAGTGTCTACAGCTGCCGATATTGTAGTGACAACCACATGATCATCTTCGGTTAATTGTAACAGTGACAAATGTGGATGGTACCGTGACTGTTTTGGAAATGGACACTTCCAATGCATCTTAAAGGCAAACAAGATGTATGACATAGTTTATGCGGTGGTCCAGCATCTCAAGCGCACCTTCTCTACCCACGATGGGTCTTGTGTGCTTGACACCCTTGCTGCACCCACCTTTCACAGATTATTATGGGAGCTGCTGGGCCACGCAGTGCATACGCCATCATTCTAACTTGAAATGCATGTTTTGATATTCCCATTGTATTCTAAATGAAAAACTTTTCAGAATTGACCCAAGAACCGGGTCATTTGGTGCAAGGACGAGAAAGATACGGGCGTGCAAAGGTGGGAGGCGCACATATAGAAAACAGGAGACGTACCAGTTCAACCCCAAGCATGGCTAAGCGAATTTCTCGCCCACTGCGGCCAAAGCACCCCTGTATGACTGCTTAGCCATCGAGGCAAGGTTCATTGGGGTCCATAGGCACTTTGGGAAGGTGGATGGAGGTGCATTTGCAGGCAAGGGTGCTTCAGGCAGTCGTGATCCCCGCTGGCAGTGTTGCAAGCGTTAGTCACATGTGGAGCACCAAAACTGCCATAACTCAGCTGTTTCTCAATGGATCGAGGAATTCCTTGGTGCGTTGGACAGCTCATAACACGTAATACATGATGAATCTCTTATTTGCATGATTTCACCTCATCATAGAACTTCGGGATGCTGAGGGGCTCTCGGTTGGCTCACAGGGGTTGGTACATAAGGAAGCCTAGAGATTGTTCCAGGCATGCCAATCTTCCCCAAAAAACTCTTCACATTGCCTTCTACTAATTTATCAAGTCTAAAAGATTTATTCCGGGCCTGAATCTCCTTGATTTCCAAGTATTACCTTGCACGTGTCTGTTTGATCCTACAAGTCTTCCACAACACAACTTGGTGCAAATGCTGCGGGGAAAGTTGCACAGCCGGAACCTCGGTCACTAGCAGTGGTGTTGTTGCTAGGAGAGGGTCATGCGATATCTCAAGGGTTGGCCCACACACCAAGGGGTCAAGGGTGGGAGATTTATCCCAAGGGCTTGGCATCTGTCTGTCACACCGGGTACCCCTTCATTCACATTTGGTATCAGATCTAGCGGACATTCGCTTGGCTTTACGCGAACCCAAGGGAGGCAGCAGATCTGCCACAACTATATTTGGCCATATTTGTTTCTCACACCGGAACCATGGCGGCAGCGGCATTTAATCAGGCCTTCCTTGAGGAGGATATCTGATGTGCTCTTGACGAGTTGCGTAAAGAGAACCAGCAGCTACGCTTGGAGGTTGAGGTGAGGTACGTCGGCCATGGAAGCAGTGTGTTGGGGGGTATCACATTGGCATCCACACCTACCTTTTGGCGGCCCAAGCCGAAGGAGCCAAATTTCTACACCGGCAAGGGAAGTGCGCAAGAGTGGCTTTTCATGGTGAACCAATACTTCATGACGTTGGGTGTTCCAGTGGGAGAAGATGCCACGAGATTGAAGTATGCCCCTACGATGCTCCTGAATATGGGGATGCAGTGGTGGTCGCCATTCTGCCGGCGAAACGCTGCTCGGTTGTCGGTCGTGCTGGGGGCCCGGTAATGGCTTCAGCCATTGCCAGAGTCTACCACTAGAGCAGGAAGTGTAGCCTGGTGTGCGGGAATTGAAAGAGAAGCCAGATACGTAGGAGCAGTTTGAGATGATGCTCCAGGCGTGTTTTGACCTCCTTAATGGCAGCCGAGTCGCACGTGACAAAATCAAACACGTCAAGCAAGGCGGATTGGTCCAGGACTACACCACACACTTCATGTCTTTGGCCACACAGATTGACAACCTCTCAAACCCGGAGGCGTACGAACACTACTACAATAGCCTGAAGTCGCATGTCCAAGGTGAACTCGCTGTGCTTGGGTTGTGGACCTTCGATGAGCTGGTTTTGCGGCCGGAGCACTTCAACGTAACAAGCTACACTGTGCGCCATAACAGCTAGGCAACACAACCACGGGTAGAGTAGCTAGGTCTGCCTTTGCCCATGGAGATGGATGCAATCCAAGCCAGGCTGCAGGGCACGGGCGGGCAGTAGGGACCGAGAGGCAAGTGCTAGGCTTGTGGTGAGGAAGGTCATCGTAAGCGCGGCTGTCCCAAGCGCAAGGCACAGCAAGAAAACATGCAGCAGCAGTGAGGAGGGGATGATCTGCTGTTGCAATCGTTTTTTCTGCAAGGGACAGCACCAGCCCTGAAAGGCCTTTCCAGATTAAAGAGTTGCCTCAAGTGTTGTTGCGGACTGAAGGTGAGACCCGGCACTTTCTTGGGATCATCCTGGAGCTGGTTCTTGAGATTCCGCGGAGGAGTTTCAAGGGTCAAAGGAAGCTACACGGTCTGTTGAACGGCAGCACAAGCCATAGCTTCTTCAACGACAAGTTGGCAAAGAGGTTGGAGCTTGCACGACAGCCGAGGATGTCGGCCGAGGCGTGGAAGGTGTCCGGAGTGGTGGAGTGTGGCAAACCTTTCGTCAAGTACAAGGTCCACATGGGTTAGTTGGTGTGTGGCATGGAGTTCCACACTTTCCCTATGGATGATGACAACTGCTTGATCGACCGGGATTGGTTGTACGCCTAGAATCTGATGGCGGATTGGAAGTGCAACCAGGTTTTTATGAGGGTGGGCATAATGAACCTCACTTTGTCGCTGTGGTAGGTGAGGAGTAGGAGTCGAAGGTGGCAGAAGTGGGGAAGTTGTTGGACGTCATCAACCTGTAACAGTAGATGCGCTGCGAGTGCAAGGGTAGAAGGTTTCACTTGGTGAGTCCAAAACAGGCAGCAAAGAAACAAATTGCAATGGTTGAAGCAGCAAAGGGGTAACCAGTAGAATGCAAAGGAGCTCCACAGTTGCCTTATAATGCTAGGGAGGTGCTCAAGGAGTTCAAGGATGTTTTCCCAGAGGAGTTGCCAAAAGGGCTGCTACCGTGATGTGACATCGACCACAAGATCGAGGTGGTTCTAGTTTCATCACCAATAGTGTAATCTTACATCCGCATGAGCGACGTGAAGCTTGTTGAGCTCAAGAAGCAGTTGGAGGAATTTTTTGTGGACCAGGTCTTCATCCGGCCATCACTGTCTCCATATGCTACACCGGTGTTATTCGTCAAGAAGACGTCAGGAGAGCTGTGGATGTTCGTGGACTTCTGGACGCTCAATAACATCACGGTGAAGAACCACTACCCATTGCTACAAGCTGATGAGTTGTTCGACCAGTTGGAAGGCGTGTGCGTATTCAATGAAGTAGACCCGAGGTCGGGGTATCACCAAATTCGCATTATGGAGGATGATGTGGAAAAAACCACATTTTGGACCCATTGCGGACACTTTGAGTATCTCGTTATGCCTTTTGGGCTCCTGTTATGTTCATTGCACAGATGAACTGGGTATTCCACCTGTACCAGGTCGCGGTCGTCTTCCTCAATGACATCCTTGTGTACTCGTGGACAACGGAGGAGCACCAAGGTCACTTGTAGACGGCGATGGAGGTGCTGAGAGAAGAGCAGTTGTCCGTGAAACTCAACGAGTATCAATTTTCTATGTAGGAGGTGGAGTTCCTTGGGCGCATTGTCAATAGAAGGGGGATTTTCATGGATCCAAAGAAGGTGGGAATAGAGAGGGAGTGGCCTGAGCTAGCGTGCATGTGTCATCTAGGTATTTCTGGGGTTTAAGAACTACTACCGAAGGTTTATCCGAGGACACGTGGTAATGGGAGCACCCTTGACAGAATTTTTCAATAAGGGGTGCCAATGGAGTGGGGTGCAAAAGAGGGGCAAGCCTTTGGTGCAATGAAGGCTGCCATGTGTGAGGCACCAGTGTTGGTGTACTCGGATACGAGTAAGGAGTACGTGTTGGTGACAGGCGTAAGCCACTATGTGATCGGCGAGGTACTGATGTAGGACCAAGGGAAAGGGTTGTATCCCATTGTATACTACCCCAAGAAGCTAAAAGGAGCTGGGCTCAACTACCCAATCCACGAGCAGGAGATGCTTGCGTTGGTCCAGGCCTTCAAGCAATGGAGGTGCTACCTTGAGGCGTGGCCGTTTGTGGTGCACACGGACCACTTCGTGCTCAAGTACCTCAAGTCGCAGCCGTACCTGAGTCATCGTCAAGCACAATGGATGGGGCTATTGGAGGGTGGTTTTGACAACGTGATCTGCTTTTGCATCGCCCGGACTTGGGCGTACATGCAATCACTGTGTTGGAGGGATCTCCAATTATCTGCTGCCTATTTGCTCACGGGTATGTGGAGGACAAGTGCATTGCTGGTAGTACAATGAATGGGTGCAAGTGCGATGGCTAGTATTGGCGGCATGAGACGGGGAATCGGATTGTGGTGTCGCGGAATGCATCATTGCGATAGGCATTGTTGGTGGAGGCACACAACTCGCACTATAGTGGTCATTTTGGCCACGGCAAGATCTTCTAGACACTTGCACGCCAATATTGGTGGACAACAATGGAAGTAGATTGCAAGAATTACGCGAGCAATTGTGGCTCGTGCCAAAGAATCAAGTTACAGAGGGCAAAGGTGTCAGGAGAGATGTGACTGCCACGATGCTGGAACACCCGTGGACGGACATCTCAGTGGACTTTGTGGGGAGTCTTAAATGGGACGCAATGGGCAACACCATAGTTCTGGTGGTGGTGGACCGGTTTAGCAAGACGGCGCACTTCATTCCATGTGCGCACAAGGTCAAGGCAACAGAGACAGCTCAACTCCTCTTGCAACCCGCCATCAAACTTCACAAAGTACTGAAGTTCATGGCCTAGGACTGCGACCCGCACTTCACCTCCCGGTTTTGGGATGAAGTCTTCAAGAAGCTGGACACCCATGTTGCTCTTTCATCGGCCTACCAACCCCGAACGGATGGCCAAACTGGGTGTAACAATCAGACCATGGAGCAATTGTTGCGGGGGATCTTCGAGTCGGATGGTGAGGGATGGGAAATACAAGCTCCAGGTTGCTGAGTTTGCCTATAACCAAGTAGTGCATGCCTCGATGGGGTGGTCTCCTTTCAGGTGGCTTATGGAGTGCAACTTGCATTTCCATCAGACACGGCAACGTGATCGCGCCTACCTACGCTGCAGCACTTTGCAAGAATGTGGCAGAGCATACGTGAGGGGCTTCACAATGTGCAACAGCAGATGAAGCAGCAAGCAGACAAGCACCAGACAACCAGGGCATTTGTTGTGGGCCAACAAATGTTGCTGAGCTAGTGGAACCTGCAGCTGACGGGGATGGGTAGCGACAGGTGCAAGCCTCGATGAGTTGGTCCTTCCCCGGTCAAGGAGAAGCGGTCCACGGTGAGTTATGAGTTGGAGCTGCCCGGCCACTACAAGATTCATCCCGTGTTCCACGCTTCCCTTCTCAAGGCCTACAAGGAGCCGAATGTGCAATTTGCAGCATGGGGACATGCTCCTCCACTAGTCTTGGTGAAGGGCGATGAATAGTATGTGGTAGAGAAGATTATCAAGCACCATGAGTGCAAAGAAGGGTGGCAATACCTGGCGCAATGGCTTGGCTATGGGCATGAGTAAAATTGCTAGATCTCCAAAGCTAGCTTCCATAAGGACAGTGCGGTTAACACTGTTGGTGTGTGTGGCTTCCACCCGTCATGAGCGATGGCCAGGAGAGCAGCGATATAGGAGAGCACGACGACATGGTCCCCGATGCGGACCCCGGAGGCACCGCCGCGTCGGCAAGAGTGGACCAACCACTCGGAGCTGACCGAGAACTACCCCAGCTTTGTGGATGCTGTCTCAGACCTCTTACAGTTTTTCTATAGGCTATCCTTAATGCAGACGCAGCAGGTGCCGGAGCACCAACGAGTGGCGGCTCCATCCACCACTAGCTGCCAGAGAGCTGCCACGACGCCCTGGGTGCTTACCGGGGTGCTTTGCAGTTTTTCTGCAAACGCTAGAGTTTTCTCAGTGGACTGGCTCTTGAACCCGATTTGCATGTTTTGCATTTTCTGTCCACTGATCAGTGCCAGACTTATGCGTTTGACCACTCGTAGCGTCCGGCTGAAGATTTTGCATCTCTACGTTTAGACAGCGTAGCGTTCTGATTTATCTACGCAGAGTTACGGCCAAAACAGTGTTTTTGGGCCGGTTTTAGGGCAAACCTTGCATTGCCATGTGCAATACCCGTCGTGCGCCGCAGCAGGTATTTATGCTGTGGACTTGTCATTTGTTATTTCTCTCTGCATGTGTTTATTAAAGGAAGCACATTTGACACTGAGTCTTGTTGTCTAGCCAAACCCTTGCCGTTTCGCATCCGACCTGTGTTGATGCCGTGAGCTGACTGAGCGCCAATGCCCAATCAGTAACAAGCATGCTAGGAAGCTTCCTAGAATCTTCTCATGGTATCAGAGCAAACAAGCCACATCTCGTTGTGCTGTGCAGCAGAGACACAGCAACAGTGAGTGGCAGCGGTGGCAGCCACCCACAGTAGCAACAACACATCCTAGAGGGACCCACCACGACACTGTTGTAGCGGAGCGGTAGAGGTAGCAGATACAATGGCGGGAGCTGCAAGGAACAGCGGCAGTAGCAGCAATAAGCGACGGGAAGCACCTGCGGAGGTAGCGGCTATGGGCAGCACCCATTACAAAGCCAGCACTGGGTGGTAGCAGCGGCCATGTCTGGCTACCGGTGTGTACACAAAATAAGGGGGGAGGAGAAGCAGCTCGCATGAGAAGAGTAGCTTGTGGCAGCGGCGGGTGCGAGCAGTAGCAGCACACAGGAGCAGCAGTGGCTTGAAGTAGCGTCGGCGGGCAGCAGCCGCAATAGCAGCAGCGGCGGCGACCAGCTACAGCGGTAGATGTAGTAGTAGGCAGCAGCAAACAATAGCAATAGCAGCAAGCGGCATCAGCAGCTAGCGGCTGCGAGAAATAATTGTAGGTGGCAGTGAGCAATAGCAGCAGCAACAGCCACAAGCAGTTGCAGCAGCAAAAGCAACGTGTAGTAGGCACAACGACAGTTGTAACAGTAGTGGCGGTGCCGGCACGCAACTGTAGTGTGTAGCCGCAGCTGCTCACGCGGGCTAAAACACCAGTAGTAGCCCACGCAACAGTGGCAGCCGTAGCAACAACAGCCAATGCAGCTGCTTGCTTGTAGTGAGTGAGCTTGCCGAGTGAGCTTGCTTGACTGGCTCGCCAAGCGAGCTCGCTCGACGCACTTGCTCGAAGCGAGGGTCGAGCTACACCGCAAAAAAAACAACAAAAAAGGAGGAGGACAGGGGGGTCCTTGAGTGGGACAGTTGAGTAAGGCCCGGAAGGGGTACCCCACTCACGCTAAGCGTCGATGAACACAAAAAAAAAAGAAACAAAAGGGGTGATTTTGTTTTTTTTCATTATTTTACTTCTAGTGTGGCTTGAGGCCACTACCGTCAGCTGACAACGGGAACCGTTGTAGCAGTAGCCGTCGTGAGAGTTGTAGGAACACTAGCAACAGCAAAGGTGGCTTGAGGCCACAGCCATTTGTTGACAACGGCACCGAGTGTAGCATCAGTGACACTCAAGGTGACTTGAGGTCGCACATTGCGATAGTTGCGCCGTCGCCACCGGGTGCAACATCGTAGCAACACATTACGGCTGAGGTTGTCGCCTTGACTGACGACATCGTAGCCCGTCTGAGGGCATTTGTATCCCTCTACGTTGTGCTTTGCACCACCGGGGTCGAGTGTGTGAGATTATCACCTACGCTCAGCTCTCGACATGAGCTGTGCAGTGTGGCCGTGGGCATTGCCATCGCAGTGGTCTGCGCCTAAGCCTCAGCCGTGGCAGCCGCCACAAGCATTGTGGTTGATGCAGCCGTGGCATGAGTCCAACTTGTCCTCCAGGTTTTCATGCTGTTATTGCCGAGATAGGTAGCATGGCTGGCGCCAGTGCCGACAGCGCCCTCTTATTTGGCATCCCCTCTGGGTACGTTCCTCTCCATCTCCTCCTTCAGTGGATACGTCGCCGAGTGATGCTACAACGCTTCTGCATGGTGATATGGCCGCCCTACACATGGAGGTCCAGAACCTCAAGCGCATGGTCCAGCAGCTCCATGACCACGTGACTTCCGAGTGAGCTGCCATCCCGCCGCAGGTATCACCTCCCACTTCATCCTTATCTTCCTCCCGATCCTGCATCCCTTCCTCCAAAGATGCTAGTATACCAGATCTCTCATCTACATCCGTCGCCCTCTGCTCCGTCTTGGAGGCTATCGGCATCATACCAATGGGCGGACCCTCAACCCCTCGCCGTACTGTTCGTTCTTGCACTCGTCGTGCACGGCGGTGAGCTCCTCATCTTGCACGGTGCGCACAGGCAGCACCATCAGACGCGACTGTGGGAGGAGTTTCAGGTGACAAGACCCCCTTACATCCTATCCACGGGTTGGTCTGTCGAGTCCCCACAGCTCCTGCCGAGGTGTCAGTCGTGGGGGGGATGGTTTTTCCGCTGACAATCGTGGTGGAGCTCGGCATTGGTGAGGCGACTTCTCTACACCGCAGTATAATTGAGGCGGATGACGGTACACAGCAGACTCAACTAGCACAGAGTTTGGTGGGGGGAGACGTTCGCCCTGATGGAGACTCTTCGTCGGAGGAGGATTGGTTCGAGGCTGAGTCTGAGTTTGGAATGGAGATGGTGTTTGCTGATACCCTGATGGATGACATGACGACGGCCGATGCAGGAGCTGCGCTTGACGGTGTGCACGCTCCCGCATTAGCTGGTGTGGAGACAGTTGCTATGGTGCTAGGAGCAACAGCAGGAGCACGTGATATAGATGTTGATACTTGGCCCCCAAAAAACACCAAGGTGGTTCAGACGGATAGTGCTGGGTAGCAGGAGCAGGTGATGGACCACCAGTACGAGGCAGCCTTCCTCTATGAGAATCAATCGTCCATCATGGAGTGGTCAGACGCAGTGTCAGAGGCAGACGTAGAGGCCCAATGCGCTATCGTTTTTGCCGTAGCCGTGGCACGAGCACGAGATGGCCCCTCGGTGAGAGCAGACGTCCGCGTGTGCGACATGGGGGGTGCAGCGCGAGTTGCGAACCTCTGACACCTCGTTGCCCTGACCAGTGTCACTGACACCATGACGGTTCCAGCCGAGGACACAACTACTCTCGTCCAAGCTACACTTCCTGTACCCGAGCGCCTACGCTCCACGGTCGACGAGCAGAAGGCAGTGGTAGCTCGAGTGGAGGCGCACGTGAAAACTCTCAAGGTCCAGCTCCGGGAGGCCAACAACCGCTGTTACATCGTGGATGTTCCAGCACGACGGGTTGTCGAGGAGTGTGTGGAGGATGTACACAGGCGTCTCGAGGCAGCTGAGTGGTCTCTATAGGATGCACATCTGGGAGAGGCGGACCTCCAGCAGTAGGTGGATGATGGGCTGTGCACCAGGGGTGACAAGGAGCACCATAACACTGACCACACCTTCGATGACCACGACGTCGATGCGGATGTAGATGTACCTACACATGTCGACATCCGGCCAGCAATTGACGGTTGAGCGACAGGTTTGTCACGAGCAGCAGGTACCTTCGCAACAGTCGTTCCTACAATCCAAGATGACTTTTGTGGCGACTCATTGTCTTGCGCTCCCGCTCTACCAACACCTCGTGGCCCAGCGGAACTTGAGTCGACGACTGACGTAGAGGACGTTGACTGCTGCGACAAGCAGGCACAACTCCACTCCTTCCTACGTGGTGAGACCGCAAGGCTACATGAGGCTCTGGCTCGTGACAACGTGCACACTATAGAGGTCCACCGTCAGGTCCGTTCCGCGACTGACCGTCTACGTGCCGCATATGCAGCCAGCCGATTGGTTGCTGTGTCAGAGCTTGTCGGACTCCAAACGCGCCTCGATGTTGCGAAGGCCGTGAGGCGATATGCAGCTCAGCAGTTGGAGGCCATGTAGCAGGCGATTGTTTTGGAGTAGGCCCTTAGCGTTGCACTAGTCACATCAGCAGATGACGACAGTAGTGACTACTATGATAGCGATGACAATGACACTAATGAAGACGACAACGACGACGCCGCTTCGGGGTGAGGCTCTGTGCGAGCACATCCCACCAGCATCGTCGTCACCCTTGCTATTGTTGTGCAGGGGTATGTGGCTATGGGGGAGCCGTGCTCCCTCCTCACGGATTGTGTTAAAAGCAGCCATCAGCTTTGCTTGTACTATCAACCTCTGTAGCCCAGGAGGAGTGCTGGTGTGTGGGCTTTGGCGTGACACCCTTTTGAGGACAGCGAGGTTACTTGGGGTGTGGCACGATGCTTTGGTCGAGGTTATCCTGGTCGAGACCCGTCACCTGGTCAGTTCAACCAGTACGATGTGTAGACCCATTACCTCCATGTGTTATGTATGATCCATGCAAGGTTATGTTGGTCGAGACCCGCACACCTGTTAAGTTCTACTAGTGTGACGTGGAGATTCATTGCCTACATGTGTTATGTATGATCCATGCATGATGTGGTCGAGACCCGGACACCCGGAGACATTTTTTCGGGGTCACGAAGGGACCTTGTTTCTCTGTCTCTCTTGCATGGTGTTTGACACGTAGGTGTGTGATTGACTCTGTGAATGGTCAAGACCTCGACGTTTGGTGGGAAGCACCATTGTTACGAGGAGACCCTGTGCTATGGTATGCTTGACCGGTGCTCACTTTTATTGGTTCCTCGAGCCATCCTTTCTTGCCTTCGCTCAGACATCGTTATGTTGATAGTTGTGTCTTCCAGGGGGAGCATTGGTGTGTGTGGCTTCCACCCGTCACGAGCGACGGCGAGGAGAGCAGCGATACAGGAGAGCGCGACGACATGTTCCCGGATGCCGACCCCGGAGGCACCAGCGCGTCGGTATGTGGTGGACCACCAACTCGGAGCTGACCGACGACTGCCCCAGCGTCGTGGAAGCTGTCTTAGACCTCCTGCAGTTTTTCTGCAGGCTATCCTTGATGCGGACGCAGCTGGCACCGGAGCACCGACGAGTAGTGGCTCCATCCACCAGCAGCTGCCAGAGAGCTGCCACGACGCCCTGGGTGCTTATCGGGGTGCTTTTCGGTTTTTCTGCCGACGCTAGAGTTTTCTTGGTGGACTAGCTCTTTAGCCCGATTTGCATGTTTTGCATTTTGTGTCCACCGATCGGTGTTGGACTTATGCGTGTGACCAGTCGTAGCCTCCGGCTTGAGATTTTGCATCTCTAGGTTCAGACAACGTAGCGTTCTGATTTGTCTGCGCAAAGCTACGGCCAAAACAATGCTTTTGGGTTGGTTTAGGATAGACCTTGCATTGACGCGTGCGACACCTGTCTTGCGTCGCGGCAGGTATTTATGTTGTGGACTTGTCATTTGTTATTTCTCTCTGCATGTGTTTATTAATGGAAGCACATTTGACACTGAGTCTTATTGTATAGCCAAACCCTTGCCGTTTCGCGTCCGACCTGCATTGACGCCGGGAGCTGACTGAGCATTGCCGCCCAGTTAGTGGCAAGCGTGGTAGGAAGCTTCCTAGAATATTCTCAAACACGGTCCTCCGAGCGTACCGGGAGCGCACTGGGACTGTGCGATGTCGAAGGGGGGGGGGATGTTATGGGAGTCGCGGGGCGATGCGGTTTTCATGTCATCATGCTGACCTCGAAGACATGTTTTGATGCTCCCATTTTATCGTAGATGAAAAACCGTGCAAACTCGACCCACGAACCGGGTGATTTGGTGCAGGGACAAAGATAGGGCCGTGGAAAGGTGGGGGGCACACCTCAAGAAAATCGAAGATGTACCGGTTTGACCCCTAACACGACGAAGTGACTTTCTCGCCCATTACAGTTGAAATGCCCATGGATGGACTCTTGGCCAACGAGGCAAGGTTCATTGGGTTCCATGGGCATGATAGGATGGCAACTAGGGGTGCATTCAAAGGCAAGGGCGCTTCGGGCGGTCTTGCCCCCCGCTTGCGGTGGTGCCAGCAGTAGTCAAGCGTGGAGCACTCAAATGGCCATGACTCAGCCATTTTTGCATAGACTGAGGCATTCCTTGGTGCGTTAGAAAGCCTGCCATGTTTCACACATGAAGTATTTTCTATCTGCGTCAGTGCACCCCAATGAGGGGCTTCACGACTCGGAGGGCCTTTGGCCTTGCTCATATGAGCTGGTACACGAGGAAGCCTAGAGGTCGTTCGAGGCATGCCAATCTTCCCCAAAGACTCTATAATTTACCTTTTACTAATATACCAAGTAAAAAGGATTCATTCCTTGCCTACGCGTACTAGGAGCAAGACCGTTGCTAGTGTTGAGGTTCCCTAAAAAATGCTTGGGAGTTGAGAGTCAGCTCAACTCCCCTCGTGTATTCAATATTTTTTCTAGAGGGCAGCGGCACCATTCACTGGTCGCCTGATATTCCATTCAGACGTGCTAGAGGGAGATGGATATGTTGTTGATGTCCATGTCGTTGGCTTGTTCATCCTTGCATATTGAAGTCTGATGTCTCTCTCACATATTGTTGTTGCTTACCAGTATTGGATTTTTTTTTTCTTTTCGAGTATATGAAGTCTAATAGAGTAAATATGTTTGCTCGTGTGAGCCGAAGTTCGTCGACATGAATTTCTTCAACATATGAAGCATGCATGTAACTAGAAGACAACAGTATGAAATCAGAAACCGAAAAATTGTGAATTTTACGGTATTAAGTTGCCATATAGATTTTACTTGATTGTTTAGGTGGTATGATTGAATTCAATGAAAGTTTGTTTTCCACAAAATTAGGCGAGGCAAAAAATGTTTATATGGAAAATAAATTTCTAAGGGAATTTGTTTTCCGTGAATTTGTACGATTTTTCATGTTCCATATAATTTAATTTGAATTTTAACCACCGTTTTCAGTTGAATCTTGGGATTTCGGGGTCAACTTTCACTCCAGCTTCGACTTCTAAGGTAGCCACCCTGCCTAAGCTGGTTGCGACCAGGGGAAAATATGTAGAGGAGGTTTACACCTTCATTACAACATACTAGTTTACTAAACTTTAATGCGACATCGTGCGACCCGTGGATCCCGGGGTAAGGAAAAAATATCTGCATTGTTGCGTCGTCGAGTCATGGCTTTGTCAGATGCGGCAGATGTGGCTGCCTAGACGCGAACCTGCTTTCTGGGTTTACCGCGACTCGCGTTTCGGCATCAACCACCCCCACAACGACCCCCCACACACC
>SZWC01014549.1:0-14087 GCA_023375785.1 Penium margaritaceum
TCTCTCTCTCTCTCTCTCTCTCTCTCTCTCTCTCTCTCTCTCTCTCTCTCTCTCTCTCTCTCTCTCTCTCTCTCTCTCTCTCTCTCTCTCTCTCTCTCTCTCTCTCTTTCTCTCTCTCTCTCTTGCTATCACTGTGTGCGTCTCGTTGAGGGGGAGACGCCAGAGGAGGTGAATGAGGGGGACGTCTTTGCAACAGCACGAGCCTGAGAGGCTCGCACAAGGGATGGGCAAGTGGCAGAATTTTTTCTAGTCAGTTTGGACGAGGAATCCAAAGCACTGGAGATGGACGTGGAGGCGGGGAGTCGACCGATGTCTCCAAGGTCTCTTAGAGAGGGGGGGCAGGCGCTTGGAGCGGATGGCACCAAAAGGGGATAGCAACAACAACCGTTTCAACAGCCCCACACGAGTAGCCATGTGCGAAGAAGGACAAAGAGGTACGATGCCGACAAGGGCATTTGGACGGGGTTTGCACAAGTCTTCTTCACGCAAGAGGAGCCTCACGGAGGCACTGCACTCAAAGGATAGGGCTGAGTTGGAGGGAGAAATAAAACATAAACTCGCCTTTCATGAGGAGAAAGGCTCCTGAGTTGCACGTTGAGCATGGACGAATGCCATGGGTGATGCGCAAGGGGGAGATTATTGGAGTGATGCTCCTCACCATGACAGGAGTGACTCCAAAAAGGAACACCAAAAAGACAAGCCCAGGTGGCTTAGTGGTTAATGGTGTCCACCTCTAGAGGCAGGGGCCTGGGTTCAAGTCCTACAAGATTACATTCTGCCCTGCCTCAAGGGAGGTGGAAAATAGATGCCAGGAAGCTAGCTCAACCTCTAGAATTCCTCCTTGAGTTTCTAGAAGGCTAATCGAGGGTTCGGAAGGTGCCACACGTTCTAGAAGGGGTGAGATATCCTACAAGGCATCTAGAGGTGTCTTTGTCGTCTGGATGCATTCCCTCCTACTAGAAGCAAGCTGAGGAATCTAGGAAGGGGCAGAAGCTTCTGTAGGAAGAAAGGGATGCCTTCTTAGGTGGGAAAAAGGACAGCCTACCAAGGGCCACTCTAGAAGTCATAGAATCTCCTAGGAAGTTTCAAATCTGGCATGCTTTGGTGTTCTAAAAAGCTTAGATCAGTGCCTATAAAATTCCACTGCTTGTGAACCTTGGTAAATTGTTTATTCTCAGTCAATTGAGGCCAAAACTATTGCCTCACTCTCTGACTAGTTTTCTGCCATCCTTGGAACCAGTTGCCTGCACAGTTTCAGTCTCTCCAAAAACATTTGGTGGTGTGAACCAGCCGCTGCTAGGGACCCTCCAAGGTGCACACTCACCCTCAGGCCAACACAAAGAATCATACAATGTTTAGGCCTAATCTGTCGCTTCGGTCCCGCTACCCCTCCCTCACCTCCACCCCATGAAGTGTATGTGTGGGTTGTATGAGAATGTGCACGACGAACTGTACGCATAAGCCCATCATGTGTGCATAAGTGAATATGTCATAACTGTTTTCCAAGATTGTTCCTTGGAGCACTTGTGTGCAATTGTCTCCGAGATGTACCGTGATGACCGTGCACTTCCATATTCAATCACGCTATGCACTTTACTCGTGGTGGGGGGGATGGGGGGTGGAGGGGGTAGGGGGAGGATCCAAATCCAAGCCCTGTACCCCCCTCAAGCCTGATAATGCATGTGGCGAGTGTACGCACAAGTGCACGCTGGATACCAAACAAGAAGAAAGAAAATGTACAGTAGTGCACAACTCAGTGCAACCTTTGCTGGTCGTCAATGCACCTCGATTGACCATTGGTGCCTGTCGAAAACTTCTATCCGATAAGAGTGCCACCGAGTATGCTGACCGTAATATCTTCACTTGTTCCAGTCAACAAACACTAGCCATCTGATCACAAACGTGGATGTTTTTGGACGACCTTGCAGTGGCAAGCAAATGAATGAGTCAAGCATGTAAATCGTCCATTTAAGCGCGACATGGTGCGTGGCCTCGTCATCGACGGCGCAGACGCGGTAGCAGATCCAACATCGTACAAAAAGTGCAAGCCTTGCATTTTGGGCAAGGCGCGGTGCAAGCCGTTCAATGAGAACGAGGCTCGCGCAAAGGACCTGCTGGAGGTCGTGCACAGCGATGTGTGCGGACCGTTCAAAACGCCGTCAAATGGCGGCTTGAGATACTTTGTCACCTTCATTGACGACTGCAGCAGAAAACTCTAGGTGTACTGCATGAAGCGGAAGGGCGAGGTCCTGGACCGGCTGAAGGATTACATTGCAGCAGTGGAGAGGCAGACTCGCCGAAAGGTCAGAGTGCTACGCATCAACAATGGCACAGAGTACGTGGGCTGCAGCGGATGGATGAAGTGGCAGGGCATCAAGTGGGAACCCACTACGCCGTACTCGCCACAGTCCAACGGAGTGGCGGAGCGGGCAAACCAGACGCTGTTCAACATGGTGCGGACCATGCTCGTGGATGCGGAATTTCCGCGAGGGTTCTAGGCAGAGGCTGTGCGTGCAGCGAGCTACACCATCAACCTCACCCCAACAGCGGTACTGAAGGGCAAGAGCGGCTGGAAGACGCCGCAGGAGGTTTGGAGCGGGCGCAAGCCAAACGTGGTGCACTTGAATGTGTTCGGGTGCAAGGCGTACGCGATGGTGCACATGGCGCAATGACGCGACAGCAAGTTGGAACCGCAGGCAAAGCCGTGCTTATTCCTCGGCTACGAGAGTGCGCAAAAGGCGTACCGGCTTTGGGACCCACGCATGCAAGAGATCATCCGCAGCCGTGATGTCGAGTTTGACAAGCAACAGAGCTTCAGCAGCAGCAGCAACGACATGAGCATTGGGAACACTCCAAAACAGGGGGAGTGGTTCCAGCTCCTTGACTATGAGGAGGAGCCGGCGGACGCGGAGGTCGATGATGCGGCGTCGGAGCGCGACGGTGCAGGAGGTGAAGAACTGACGCGGAGGACTCTGATGACGATGCAGCTAGGCTAGAGATCCAGTGGAATGATCCGTCCAAGGAAGCACCACGAGTACCAAAACGTGCACTCCCGGCGGAGTTCGCGTCGGGCATCGGAGAAAAATCCTCCGGACGCGCCGCCTGTCCGGTTGATGGTTCACCGGAGTAGGAAGAATCCTCGGGAAGCCGTCTGGTTGATGATTCACCGAAGCGTGCTGAGTTGGAAGGATCGCAGCAGAACGACAAGATGCCGCCAAGACTATCGCGTCGCAGCGGGAGGCAGTGGAGAACGAGGAAGCGTTTCGACGCAGGCACCGGTCGATGGATCGGCATGACGCGGAACATGCTGGCTGCATCAACGGAGCTGACGACCGTGCGAGAGGCACTTGCATGGCCCGAGGGAAAGTAGTGGGACGCCGCCATCAAGTTGGAGTTGGCGTCCATTGCCAAAAATGACACGTGGCAGTTGGTTGACAGGCCGAAAGACGCCAAGGTCATTGGCTCCAAATGGGTCTTCAAGACCAAGTTCACGAAGGAAGGTGTGGTTGACAAGTACAAGGCGCGGCTCGTGGCGAAGGGGTGCGCACAGCGTATGGGAAAACACTACGATGAGACATTTGCCCCCGTTGCCAAGTTCACAAGCATCCGGGCGATCCTTGCGGTGGCAGCCACGAAGGACATGGAGCTCCACCAAATGGACGTAAAGACGACCTTCCTCAACGACATCATCGAAAAAGAAATCTACATGGAGGTGCCGGAGGGGCTGGAGGCGTCGGAGGGGAAGGTGTGCAAGATGCAGAAGTCCTTGTACGGGCTAAAAATATCACCCCGATGCTGGTACCAACAGATGGACAGCTTCATGGCACAACTTGGCTTCAAGCGCTGTAAGGCAGATCACAATGTGTACATGCGGCGCACCAAGAAGCTCCATCAGATTGTCACACTCTACGTGGATTATTTGATCTTGTGCTCCTCAGACCTGCCAAGCCTACAGCAGCTGAAAGAGGAGCTGAGCAGCAGGTTCCAGATGTCGGACATGGGGGAACTAGAGTTCTACCTCGGGGTCAGCATTACGCGGAACCGGAGGGCGTGCACACTTGAGCTAGAGTAGGCCAAAAACGTGGCCAAGGTGTTGAAGCGGTATGGCATGGACAACTGCAAACCAGTGTGCATTCCTGTCTCCACGACCTGTGAACTAAATACGGCAATGGCGCCACAAACAAAAGAAGAGCGGGAGGACATGGCAGGGGTGCCGTACCAATCGGCAGTGGGCACCCTCATGTACGCCATGGTGGCGACTCGACCGGTCCTGGCCTACGCGGTGGGCCAAGTGAGCAGGTACGTGGCCGATCCAGGGCCACTACACTGGCAGGCGGTTAAGCGCATCCTCCGCTACTTGCACGCAACGCGGCACGCGTGTCTGAGGTTCGACGGCAAAGGACGGGCGGACCCTTTGCGTCTGGTCTGCTACACGGACGCAGACTACGCTAGGGATGTGGACAAGCGAAAGTCCACATCCGGCTATGTGTTCTTCCTCGCTGGTGCAGCGGTCTCGTGGTGCAGCAGGAAGCAGGACTCCGTCGCCACCTCCATAGTGGAAGCAGAGTACTTTGCGCTGGCCGAGGCGGTCAAGGAGGCGGTGTGGCTCCGGAGGTTGCTGGAGGAGCTGGGCGTGCCGCAGTTGGAGCCTACGATGGTGCAAGAGGACAACACCGGTTCCATCTCGCTGACCAACAACCCGACGCAGCAAAGGAGGACAAAGCACATCAACGTGCGTTATCACTACGCACAGGACTTGGTTGAGAAGGGGGAGGTGATGCTACAGCACTGTAGCACGCACAACATGCTTGCGGATTGCTTGACCAGGGCGCAACCTGCGGACCGGCACGCGATGAGCGTGGCCGGACTTGGGATGACCAGCTATGATAGGCTAGACGGCGCAGCGGAAGATGAGTGAGAGCAAGCAGGAGCAGTGGGCATGGCAGGTGCAAGGGGGAGAATGTTGAAAAATTGCCCCTCCACATGCCAAAGTGCGGCGCCGGGAGGCGCCAACGAGCCGCCAGAAAGTGGAAACGCCGCTCCGGCGGATCTAGCGACTCAAAGATTGCTTGGATCCTAAAATAGAGGATTGCCCCTAAACGTTCGCGAGCCGCTGAATCTGGTGGAAGTTGTTTCGCCGGAATCGGACAAGTATGGAGGGAGATATAGCTTTCCAAAGTTGGGGTATGCGCAACGGCTCTGGGAGCCGGCTGCGACTCGAAATCCGGTCGATATTCAACCGGCCCGAGTAACAAAAATACCATCTGGAGAAAATGCTCCGATAGGCCTGCCGAGGCATCCGGTGGATGATCCGCCTGATCAGGTGGATCATCCACCGAATCCAGTAGTGCAGGTTGTTACTGAGGGACAGCCAAAATCCTGGCTCGACGTCCGAAACTCAGTAGTACGTTTTGTTACTCGGGGACTTAGTCAAAATTCTGGCTGCAGGTCCACGGACAGGTTTCGAATCTCATCACACCCCATCACCAAACACGCCCCAAAAGTGGGTAGGGTGTGTGGAAACAGTGCAGGGGAACTCCACACCATGTGCAATGGGATATACGCCCTGGGAAAGGCGCTTTGCACGTGAACGAAGGCGCCACGGGGAGTGGCGGCGTCAGGCTTCTGTGGTGGGTGAGACATGCGCCTCGGCAAGCATAACTTGGGCTACGCTTGGCCAAATTGCGCGCAATGTGTTGCGTTGGGGAGCTCATGACTAGCCCCATAACAATTGTGATCATGTCCATGTTTAAAAACGAACGCAAAATGACGTTATTCCCTTCACAAACCGACTGTCTCTAAATTCCTACTCACATATAATGGGTGATACCGAGTCCTGAGTCCCGAGTCTAGGTTTGGACTCGGACTTGCGAGTCCGAGTCCAGTCCTGAACTTGGACTTGCAAGTCCGAGTCCAGGACTCGCGAGTCCAGGACTCGCGAGTCCAACGGGACTTGGACTCGCGAGTCCTGGACTTCAACACAGAAATGTAAGAGCTTAGGCCTCATTTTTTCATACATGCATGCATTTTATTCCCATCTTTCCTCTATTTATGTCCTCTTCTATGTCATAATGCCTCGTAACTCAATGCCATCTATTGGTTTTTTGGGCAATGTTAGAATGTCATGGACTGGAAACCAGACTTGTGAGTCCGAGTCCAGGCTCCATGGCGGACTCAGACTCGCGAGTCCGAGTCTAGACTCGGAATCCCGAGTCTGTCAAGCCGAGTCTCTTGGACTTGGTATCACCCCTAGCGTGAAGCGACCAAAAAGCTCACGCTTAGTCTCAGATGCGCCCAAAACAGTAGATGTGAACCAATAGAGATGATTAGACAAATGTCGGGACCGCATAACGCGGATCTCATCCTGATAGGTTCTTGGTCAGGCTGATGGCACTCATGTTGTCAACATTGAGTGCCGTTGGCTTCTTTTGCGGCACCCCAATCTCCTTGAGCAATCGCCGCAGCCATAGTGACTCCTTTGCGGCTTCCGCGAGCACAATATACTCCGGCTCAGTGCTGGATAGAGCCACACTGTCCTGCTTCCGACTTACGGAAGACAATGTTGCACCACCTAGCACAAAAACATAGCCTGATGTTGATGTGCGGTCATCAACATCACCTGCCCAGTTAGCATCAGAGTAGCGAACCAACTCGAGGGAGTCAGTCCGGGCTCCCTATCCAAACACAAGTCGCGAATGTGTCGTTGTCTTCAAGTAGCGGAGGATTCTCTTTACCACTTGCCAATGTAGCGGCCCCTGATCAGCAACATAGCGGCTTACTTGTCCTTCAGCAAAGGCAAGGTCAGGCCGCGTTGCCACCATGGCATACATTATGCTGCCAACTGCGGACTGGTACGGTACTCCAGCCATCTCCTCCTGCTCTTCCTCCGTGCTTGGGCCCATGCTCGAGCTGAGCTCACATGTCGTTGTCATAGGTGTGCCGATGGGGTTACACTCCTCCATGTTGTAGAGGCGGAGCATCCTGCACATATTTTTCTTGACCCATCTCCAGCGCACGTGCTTTGCGGTCCCTCTTGATGGCGATGCCGAGGTAGTACTCAAGCTCACCCATGTCTGTCATCTTGAATCGGCCACCAAGCTGTTGCTTCAAGCTCTTGAGCTCCCCCTCATCCGAAGACACAATGATGAGGTCATCGATGTAGAGGACAACAATTTGGTGGAGTCTCGGCTGATTGCGCATGTACACGCTGTGATCTGCCTCGTAGCGCTTGAAGAAAAGTTCACCCATGAAACTATCAATCTTGAGGTACCACATGAGCAAAGCTTGCTTCAGTCCATAGAGCACCTTGTGAAGCCGGCACACCTTCCCTTGCGATGCATCCACCACTTGCGGCACCTCCATGTAGACATCCTTGTCCAGGTTGCCATTGAGGAACGTAGTTTTGATGTCCATTTGGTGGATTTTGTAGTCTCGTGCTGCTGCCACCAAGAGGATAGTACGGATGGAGGCAACCTTGGCAACTGGTGACAAGGTCTCGTCGTAGTGCTCCCCTTTTCGCTGGGCATACCCTTTTTCCACCAGCCGCACCTTGTACCGCTCCACCTTCCCCTCCTTTGTTAGATTCTTCCGGAAGATCAACTTGGAGCCGATGATTTTCTTGCCTTTCGGCCGGTCAACCAGCTCCCAAGTGACGTTCTCCCCGTGGGAGGCAGGCTCAGATTTTATTTCTCCCTCCCACTCAGCTCCATCCTTCCGCTGCAGTGCCTCCTTTACAAATTGAGGCTCCTCTTGCGTGAAGAAGGTTTGTGCAAACCCAGTCCAAATTCCCTTGTCCGCATCATACCTTTTTGTTCTTCTTTGCACACGGTTGCTGGCATAGGGCTCTTGAGGCAATCGTTGTTGTTGCCGTCCCCTTTCAGCGCCATCCTATCCAAGCGCCTGCTCCCCCTCTGTTGGAGACCTTGGAGACATCGGTCGACTCTCCGCCTCAACATCCATCTCCGGTGCTTTGGCTTCCTCATCCAAACTGGCCAAAATAAAGTCTGCCACTCCCCCATCCCTCGGACGATGCTCTCAGGTTGGTGGTGATGTCAGGACGTCACACTCATTCACGTCCTCCGGCGTCTCCCCCTCAAGGAGTGGCATCCACTCCCCCCTCTTGGAGAGACCTGCCTCCTAGTCTGTCCACTGGCTTTTCTCGTCAAACGTGACATCGCGACTTTGCTCAATCAGCTGTCTCCTTGGGTCAAAGAGCCGGTACCCCTGGCTTTCACTCTCATATTGAAGGAAAATACACCGGCGGGTACGCGGGTCCAGCTTGCTCCGTCCCTCACGTGCCTGGACCATTGCATGTGCAACACAACCAAACGTGCAGAGGTAACCCACCACCGGCTTCCTCCCACTCCACACCTCTTGTGGCATCTTCCACGCCTTGCTCTCCTTGTCCTTCAGCGGCTTGGTCGACATGAGATTCATGATATACGCTGTTGTCCTTGCCGCCTCCGCCCAATACCATTGTGTAAGGCTGGCGTCGCTCAACATGGATCGCACCATGTTAAGGATTGTCGATTCTCTCTCTCTACAATGCCATTCCGTTGTGGGGAGTGTGGAGTTGTTTTCTGCCACTCAATCCCCTTGCTCTTCATCCATCCAAGGCACCGCGCATATTCACCGCCGTTGTCACTTTGGAACGCCTTCACCTTCAACTCTGTTTGCCGCTCCACATCTGTCACAAACTCCTGCATGCATGCAAAAACCTCACTCTTCCGCTTCATTGGGTAGAGGTAGAGTTTCCGGCTGTGGTCATCAATGAAGGTGAGGAAGTAGCAAGCTCCGCCGATGGAGCTCTCAAGCAGTCCACACACATCTGTGTGTACCACGGCCAGTTTTGCCAATGAACACGTCCCCTTGGCGACAAACGGCTGCCGAGTTGATTTTCCAATGATGCATGGCTTACACACGGTCTCCTTGGTTCCATCAAGGCCGCTGCTTTGGAGACCCCGCACCACTTCCCTCTTAGCCATCTCCTTCACTGTCGATGGAGAAATGTGGCAGAGTCGGCGGTGCCATAGGTCCACGTCTCCTCCATCCTTCGTTGCAAGATTGGCGACGTTGGACTCCACCCAGCTGCTGAGGATCTTTACTCGTAGCAGGTACAAGTCATCGTCCCTCTTGGCACGCGCAATCACCTCACCTTTGCCCTCCTTCTAGATGACGGCCTCCTTCTTTGTGAAGAGCACCTCAAGTCCTTTGTTGGTAAGTCGGTTGACAGACAGCAGGTTTGCCCCAAATTTTGTCATATGCAACACATCGCTGATTGTGCTCGTGACAGGTTTGCCATCCACAATTGACTTAATGCAGACATTACCCTCATTGGCGGCCACCTCTCTTTTTCCATTGGCCACCGTCATGCATCTCTCCGAGGCGCCGTAGGTGACCAATGCCACCCTGTTGCATTGCGTGTGGCGACCAGATCCGGAGTCAATGACGGCAATTCCCGGATCCTTCAAGTTGGTGGAGTAGTACGACATAAGGGCATGCTCATCTTTCTTCCCACCCCACTGCGACCGATCTATTTTCTTCTTCGGACAGTTGCGCGCATAGTGGCCCTCCTTGCCGTAGTTGAAGCACTCCCTGTTCTTGTCACCCTTCTTGGTGCCCAGTCCGGCACCCTTCCACTTGTCACCTCGGCGTCCACTTTGAGGATGAACGGTGTACGCTGAACTTGATGCCGCTACACTCTCTCGACCGCCACGTCGCATCCACTCATTGCGCACGTACTCAGCAACCTTCGGGTACTTCAGCTCGTTGAAAGGCCATCCACCAAGGACTGTGATCATGGGACTTCAACTGTCCGGCAAGGCCAAAAGGAGGATCATAGCTTGCAACTGAGAGTCTGTTGGCATGAGAATGAGTGTGCACCCTGGAGGGTCCCTAGCAATGGCTGGTTCACACCACCAACTGTTTTTGGAGAGACTGAAACTGTGGAGGCAACTGGTTCAAAGGATGCCAGAAAAACTGGTCAGAGATTGAGGCAATAGTTTTGGCCTGAATTGAATGGGAATTCACACGTGATCAAGGATTACAAGCAGTGGCAATTTATAGCCACTGATCTAAGCTTTCCAAAACACCAAAGAATGCCAAATTTGAAGCTTCCTAGCAGATTCTATGGCTTCTCGAGTGTCTATTGGTAGGCTGTCCCTTTCCCCACATAGGAAGGCATCCCTGCCCTCCTCTAGAAGCTTCTGCCCCTTCCTAGATTCCTCAGCTTGCTTCTAGTAGGAGGGAAGGTGTCCAGAAGACCAAGACACCTCTACATGCCTTGTAGGACAAGTCACCCCTTCTGGAAGATGTGCCACCTTCATAGATCCTCACGTGGCCTTCTAGAAACTTAAAGAGGAACTCTAGAGGTTGAGCTAGCTTCCTAGCATCTATTTTCCACGTCCCTTGAGGCAGGACAGAAATTCATCTTGTGGGACTTGAACTCGGGCCCCTGCCTCTATAGGTGAACACCATTAACCACTAAGCCACCTTGGCTTGTCTTTTTGGTGTTCTTTTTCGGAGTCACTCCTGCCATGGTGAGGAGCATTACTCCAACAATCTCCCCCTTGCGCATCACCCATGGCAGTTGTCCATGCTTAATCTGCAACTCAAAAGCCTTTCTTCATGCGAGGCGAGCTTACATTTTATTGCTCCCTCTCACTCAGCCCCATCCTTTTTGTGCAGTGCCGCATTCATGCTCCTCTTGCGTGGAGAAGACTTGTGCAAACCCTGTCCAGATGCCCTTGTGGGCATTATACCTTTTTGTCCTTCTTCGCACATGGTTGCTCGTGCGGGGCTCATGAGGCGGTTGTTGTTGTTGCTGTCCCCTTTTGACGCCATCCTCTCCAAGCGCCTGCTCCCCCTCTCTTGGAGACCTTGGAGACATCTATTGACTCCCCACCTCCACGTCCATCTCCGGTGCTTCAGATTCCTCATTTGATCTGGCCGGAATAAATTCTGCCGGTCGCCCATCCCTCGCGCGATCCTCTCCGGCTGGTGCTGCTCTGAGGATATCACCCTCATTCACGTCCTCCGGCGACTCCCCCTCAAGGATTGGCATCCGCTCCCTCCTCTTGGAGAGACGCGCCTCCTTGTCTATCCAATGGATTTTTTTGTCAAACTTGACGTCGCGACTCCGCACAATCTGCTGCCTCCTTGGGTCAAAGAGCCGGTACGCCTTGCTTCCGCTCTCATATCCAAGGAAAAACACACCGGCGGGTACGCGGGTCCATCTTGCTCCGTCCGTCACGTGCTTGCACCATTGCATGTGCAACGCAACCAAACGTGCGGAGGTGACCCACCGCCGGCTTCCTCCCGCTCCACACCTCTTGTGGCGTCTTCCACGCCTTGCTCTCCTTGTCCTTCAGCGGCTTGGTCGGCATGAGATTCATGATGTACACTAATATCCTTGCCGCCTTTGCCTAATACCATTGTGTAAGGCCGGCGTCACTCAACATGGATCGTACCATGTGAAGGATTGTGCCATTCTGTTGTGGGGAGTGCACAGTTGTTTTCTGCCACTCAATCCCTTTGCTTTTCATCCACCCAAGGCACCCCTTATATTCACCGCCGTTTTCACTCCGGAACACCTTCACCTTCAACTCTGTTTGCCACTCCACATCAGCCACAAACTCCTGCATGCACGCAAGGACCTCACTCTGCCACTTCATTGGGTAGAGGAAGAGTTTCCGGCTGTGGTCATCGATGAAGGTGAGGAAGTAGCAAGCTCCGCCAATTGAGCTCTCAAGCACTCCACACACATCTGTGTGTACCACGGCCAGTTTTGCCGATGCACGCGTCCCCTTGGCAACAAACGGCTGCCGAGTTGACTTGCCAATGATGCATGGCTCACACACCGTCTCCTTGGTTCCATCAAGGCCGCTGATTTGGAGACCCCGCACTACTTCCCTCTTAGCCATCTCCTTCACTGTCGATGGAGAATTGTGGCAGAGTCGGCGGTGCCATAGGTCCAGGTCTCCTCCATCCTTCGTTGCAAGATTGGCGGCGTTGGACCCGACCCGGCTGCTGAGGATCTTTGCGCGTAGCAGGTACAAGTCGTCCTCCCTCTTGGCACGCGTAATCACCTCACCTTTGCCCTCTTTGTGGATGACGGCCTCCTTCTTTGTGAAGAGCACCTCAAGTCACTCGTCGGTAAGTTGGCTGATGGAGAGCAGGTTTGCCCTAAAGGTGGGCATATGCAGCACATCGTAGATTGTGCTCGTGACAGGTTAGATATCCACAATTGACTCAATGTGGATGTGACTCTCACCGGCGGTCACCCCTGATTTTCCATTGGCCACCATCATGCGTCTCTCCGAGGCGCCGTAGGTGACAAATGCCGCCCTGTTGCATTGCGTGTGGCGGCCTGATCCGAAGTCAATGACGGCAACTCCCGGATCCTTCAAGCTGGTGGAGTTGTACACCATAAGGGCGTGCTCATCTTTTGTCGCGTACCGGTGCGACCGATCTATTTTCTTCTTGGGTCAGTTGCGCACGTAGTGGCCCTCCTTGCCGCAATTGAAGCACTCCCCCTTCTGGTCACCCTTCTTGGTGCCCTGTTTGGCACCCTTCCACTTGTTGCCTCGGCCTCCACTTTGACGATGAACCATGTAAGCTGAACTTGATGCCGCTGCACTCTCTCGACCGCCACGTCGCATCCACACATTGCGGACGTACTCAGCAAGCTTCGGGTACTTCAGCTTGTTGGAAGGCCAGCCACCAAGGACTGTGATCATGGGACTCGAACTTTCTGGCAAGGCCAGAAGGAGGATCATAGATTCCAACTTAGAGTCGACCTCCCAACCAGTGGCCACGCACTCTGTTGCAAGCGACTCAATATTCTGCATGATCTCCATGATGTTGTTGCCTTCGTTGGCTCCGACGATGACAAGCCGTTTCAAGATGAAGAGCTGATTAGCAAGGTTGCTTGACTAGTAGATGGAGCAGAGTTGTGACCATGCGTGTGCGGCCATGGTGGATCCTTGGATGTGCCAATGTCGTGGTGGGCATAACGCAGACACAAGGAGCGCCAACGCCTTTTTGTTGTCCTTCTTGTATGCCTCCTTCACCTCAGCCGTTGCAATCTCTGGCAGCAAAGTCTCACCACCTTTTACAAGCTCAAGAAGTCCCTTGTCGTCAAGGAAGACCTCAAACTGCTACCTCCACAAGGCAAAGCCTGACCATCAAACTTAAGGACAGCGCGGCTGCTCTCTTGCTCGCTGGTTGCCATGTCTTGCTGTTGGAAGCTTGAAATCAAGCTGGCTGTGAACCCATTAGAGGCGTGGGCCCATAACCCATTGTTGGCGTGAGGGTGAGTGTGCACCCTGGAGGGTCCCTAGCCGTGGCTGGTTCACACCACCAACAGTTTTTCGAGAGACTGAAACTGTGGAGGCAACTGGTTCCAAGGATGGCAGAAAAACTTGTCAGAGATTGTGGCAATAGTTTTGGCCTGAATTGACTAGAAAGTTACACTTGATCAAGGCTCACAAGTAGTGGTATTTTATAGCCACTGATCTAAGCTTTCCAGAACACCAAAGCATGCCAGATTTGAAGCTTCCTAGCATATTCTATGGCTTCTAGAGTGTCTATTGGTAGGCTGTCCTTTTTCCCACCTAGGAAGGCATCCCTTCCCTCCTCTAGAAGCTTCTGTCCCTTCCTAGATTCCTCATCTTGCTTCTTGTAGGAGGGAAGGTGTCCAGAAGACCAAGACACCTCTAGATGCCTTGTAGGACAAGTCACCCCTTCTAGAAGGTATGCCACCTTCCTAGATCCTCACCTGGCCTTCTAGAAACTTAAACAGGAAATCTAGAGGTTGAGTTAGCTTCCCAGCATCTATTTTCCACCTCCCTTGAGGCAGGACAGAGATTCATCTTGTGGGACTTGAACCCGGGCCCCTGCCTCTATAGGTGAACACCATTAACCACTAAGCCACCTTGGCTTGTCTTTTTGGTGTTCCTTTTTGGAGTCACTCCTGCCATGGTGAGGAGCATTACTCGAACAGAGTCGACCCCCCAACGAGCGGCCACGCACTCCGCTGCGAGCGACTCAATCTGTTGCATGATCTCCATGACGTTGTCGCCTTAATT
>SZWC01014549.1:14197-25870 GCA_023375785.1 Penium margaritaceum
TATTTTCCACCTCCCTTGAGGCAGGACAGAGATTCATCTTGTGGGACTTGAACCCGGGCCCCTGCCTCTATAGGTGAACACCATTAACCACTAAGCCACCTTGGCTTGTCTTTTTGGTGTTCCTTTTTGGAGTCACTCCTGCCATGGTGAGGAGCATTACTCGAACAGAGTCGACCCCCCAACGAGCGGCCACGCACTCCGCTGCGAGCGACTCAATCTGTTGCATGATCTCCATGACGTTGTCGCCTTAATTAGCTCGGAGGGTGACGAGCCGTTTGAAGATGAAAAGTTGATTGGCAAGGTTGCTACACTGGTAGATGGAGCACAGGTTTGACCATGCTTCGGCGGCCAGGGTGCATCCTTGGATGTGCCTAAGTTGTGGTGGGCATAACGCGGATACAAGGAGCGCCAATGCTTTTTTGTTGCACTTCTTCTATGCCTCATTTACCTCAGCCGTTGCAGTCTGTGGCAGAGCAGTCTCACCACCTTTTGTGAACTCAAGCAGTCCCTTGTCGTCGAGGAAGACCTCTAACTGCCACCTCCACAAGGCAAAGCCTGTCCCATCAAACTTAATGACAGCACGGCTGCTCTCTTGCTCGCTGGTTGCCATGTCTTGCTGTTGGAAGCGTGAAATCAAGCTGGCTTTGAACCCCTTAGAGGCTTGGGCCCATAACCCCTTGTTGGCCTAAGAGTGAGTGTGCACCCTGGAGGGTTCCTAGCAGTGGCTGGTTCACACCACCAACAGTTTTTGGAGAGACTGAAAATGTGGAGGCACCTGGTTCCAAGGATGGCAGAAAACTAGTCAGAGATTGAGGCAATAGTTTTGGCCTGAATTGACTGGGAATTAAATTTTTGTTTAGGCTCAAAAGCAGTGGCATTTTATAGCCACTCATCACAGCTTTCTAGAATACCAAAGCGTGCCAGATTTGGAGCTACCTAGCAGATTCTATGACTTGTAGAGTGTCTATTGGTAGGCAGTCCTTTTTCCCACCTAGGAAGGCATCCCTTTCCTCCTCTAGAAGCTTCTGCCCCTTCCTAGATTCCTCAGCTTACTTCTAGTAGGAGGGAATGTGGCTAGAAGACCAAGACACCTCTAGATGCCTTGTAGGACAAGTCACCCCTTATAGAAGGTGTCCCACCATCTTGGACCCTCACCTTGCCTTCTAGAAACTTAAAGAGGAACTATAGAGGTTGAGCTAGCCTCCTGGCATCCATTTTCCACCTTTCTTGAGGCAGGGCAGAATGTTATCTTGTGGGACTTGAATACGGGCCGTTGCCTCTAGAGGTGGACACCATTAACCACTAAGCCACTAAGGTTTGTCTTTTTGGTGTTCCTTCTTGGCATTACTCTTGCCATCATGAGGAGCATCACTCCAATAGGTACCATCACCTTAGGCGA
Organism: Penium margaritaceum; assembly: GCA_023375785.1. Lineage (NCBI taxonomy): Eukaryota > Viridiplantae > Streptophyta > Zygnematophyceae > Desmidiales > Peniaceae > Penium > Penium margaritaceum. Next base: position 15,597 of record SZWC01014549.1, read on the forward strand.
TCATCGACAGGAGGGGTATGCAATGGAACCAAGTGCACCTTTGATAACGGCCGCAGTCAGGAGCCTCATCAGCCTCATCAGCCTCAACAAAGGAGAGTAGCACCAAAGCATAGAAGACGAACAACCACAGGAGATGGCAGATCCGACTCAAGCCCGCCTTGAGGCATGTATGTCCAAATTCACGGGGACAAGTTTTCCCTTGTGGAAATGGCAGTATGATGTTTTCATGAACGTATGTGGCTTCCTCGACATCCTAAAAGGGACCGAGATAGCACTTGCTGATGCAACGGTGACGACGCATGTGGCTGACCTTGCAGGATGGACGACGAAGAACAACATGGCAATGGCCATACTTGTGACGTCCATCAATTAGACTTAAGACCCCCACATCATAGGATGCACCTTGGCTGCTAAGGCCTACGCAAAACCGACACACGTGCAACATGGCAATGGCCATACTTGTGACTTCCATCAACGAGACTCAACACTTCCGTATTTTTGCAGTTGTTTGAGGACGTGCTGCAAGAGGTCCAGCAAATGGAATGGAATCTCGATCCCAACATGCGTGCCATGATCCTTTTGATGGTGCTGCCAGAAAGCTGGGGTCCTTGATCACTGTATTTGGCGGTTGGAAGGAGGCACATCTGATGTATGAGGCTGTTGCCGAACACGTTCGCAACGAGTCCATGCGACGCAGTGGTAGTGAGGCAAACATTTCAGCCTATGCCTCTTGCTTTGGTGGACAAGGTGCAAGCTCTCGCTCCAGTCAAGGCAAGAGCGGAAGCGGTGGCGGTGGAGGGAAAGGCAATGGTGGCGAGAAGAGTTCCAAGAAGCCTGGCAACTGTCACAACTGGAGCAAGGCTGGGCACTGGGCTGGGGACTGCCGTGGTCCCAAGAAAGAAGGCCAGAACAAAGATGGGAAGGAGAAGAAGGAGCTCACCAACATGATGGCTAAGGGGATTCCCATGAAGGGGGCGGCGATCCTTTGGCCCGGGGAATTTTCCCTTGACTCGGGCAACAACCATCACTCATCAAAAGAGAAGGGTGGATTTGTCTCCATGACCGAATCTGTCATGTGAATCAATTGTGCAAACGGAGGCATCGTCCCAGCCATGGGTGAAGAGGACAAGGTGATCACGTTTAACGTAAACGGTGTGGAGAAGGCGGTCAACCTTCAAAAGGTGGTGTACATGCCCTCCTTTGTAGCCAACTTGTTGTCAGTCTCACAAATCACCAACAACAACATGACAGTCGCGTTCACCAACAAGAAAGCCGTGGCCCTAAAAAATGAGGACATCCAGATTTTTTATACCAAAGACGACCTTATGCTTCAAGCTCCAAGAATGGATTGCCTCTGCGTGCTTAAAACCAAAGTCACCAAGGCGTCGAATGAGGGATTGACATGTGCCACCAAGACAGTGGCACCACAGCCAAAGGATACACCGCCGACAACCACTGCGGCCGCAACATCAAGCAAGTACACTAACACTGAGCTGTGGCATCGACAGTTTGGCCATGTGGCCAACAGCACGCTGTAGAAGATGAAGGAGCAAGAGGTAGTCCGTAGAATGGGAGGGTGCACCATGAAGCATGGTGAAGGGCATGCATTGTATGAACAATGCCTCCAAGCGAAGGCAAAGAAGAAGCCGTTTGGGAGAGGAGGTCAACGAGCAGAGCATGTCTTGGAACTAATACACAATGACGTGTGTGGACCCTTCCAAAAACCATCTAATGGAGGAAGCAAGTACTTCCTCACCTTCATTGACAACCGCAGCCACAAGTTGTGGATCTACTTCCTCAAAACAAAGGGAGAGGTCAGGGAGAAGCTCCGCGAGTTTGTCGCCATGGTAGAGCGGCAAGCGTCCAAGAAAGTGAAGATGCTTCGAAGTGACAACGGGGTGAGTACAAGGCATGGAAGCCTTGGCTCAAGCATCATGGCATCCGCCACAAGCAAATCACCCCTTACAACCCCCAAAGCAATGGCGTGGCCGAGAGGATGAACCAGACCCTGCTCGGCGTGGTGCAATCATGCTCTTTGACGCCAAGCTCCCACCTTGCTTTTACGGTAAAGCAACAACAATGACCTGCGACCTCTTGAACCTCACACCAGCGACCACCATGTGAAATCGTGGAAAGGAGCAAGACAAGCAGCTGAAGATCCCATAGAAAGCATGATCGGGAAAGAAACCCAACATATCTCATCTGAAGGTGTTCAGGTCAATTGCATGGGTAAAGATCTAGTCAGGAGAAGGTGGAGGCAAGCTCGACACACGTTCCAAGAAGTGCGTTATGGTTGGGTATGACAAATCACACAAAGCCTATCGGCTTTGGGACCAGACAGGAGGAAAGCTTGTGAGGAGCCGTGACGTTGTGTTGGACAAACGCACCCTTGGAAAGGGAGAGCTACTTGACCCGATCCTCGCTCCCAAAGCGGGAGAGTGAATAATGTTGCTTGAGTCCGGAGACCAAGCACCCGACAATTGGCTCGCTTTGTCAGCGAGTGGTGGGAATGGGAGAGTAGTTGTGGAGGATGACGCAGCATCTGACATGGACGCGGATACAAAGGCATCTGGGGCTTCCGAGTTTGACTTGGAATCTGACAACTGTTCTGACGACAATGACAACAAAGACAACGACAAACCACTACCTGTGGAAGCACTAGCACTAGCACCAAAGCAAGAAGCCACAACAGCACCCGGGCACAGTTTGCGACCAAAGAAAGCACCTTTCCGGTATGAGGCTGATTGAACCGGCCTTAGCTGGTCTTGCATGGCTGAGGGAGAGCCATCCACAGTGGCGAAGGCAATGAATGGCCTAGATGCGGCCAGATGGAAGGAGGCAGTGGACAACAAACTTGAGTTCATTGCGAAGAACGGCACTTGGCTGCTGATGGATAGACCCGACTAGGCCCACGTGGTGGGATCCAAGTGGGTTCTCCGAGTGAAGAAAAAGCAAGACAGGAACATTGACAAGTTCAAGGCAAGGGTAGTGGCTACGTGGTTCTCTAAACGTTCGGGCTCCGAGTATGATAAGATGTTACACCCGTCGTGACCTTTGCCTCCATCCGCTCTCTCCTTGGTATTGCAATTGCAAATAACCTAGAGATAGACCAGTTCGATGTCAAGACATTGTTTCTTTATAGGAATCTTCGGAAGGAAGTGCTACTCGAGGTGCCCAAAGGAGTCAAAGCTCCCAAGGGCAAGGTGTGCAAGTTGGTGAAAGCGCTCTATTGGCTGAAATAGGCCACAAGGATGTGGTACAAAGAGATGGACGGTTTCCTGACCGGTATCTCCTTTGCGCATTGCCAGAATGACCCAAGCATATACGTGCACGATGATGGAAGAGGGCTGATGTTGGTTGCACCATTCGTGGATGATCTAATCATCTGCTCGTGTTCCGTCAAGCTACTAGATGAGGTGAAGTCTGACCTTAGCAAAAGGTTCAAGATGAAGGACATGGGTCCTCTCGAGTACTACCTCCGGAACACCATCCACAGCAACCGAGTAGCAGGCATCATCAAACTCAACCAAAAAAATACATCGACGAGGTACTCAAGCGCTACCATATGGAAGACTGTAAACTTCTCAGGACCCCAATGACGACCGATACAAGGATGAAGGCCTCCATGTCGCAAAGCAACAAGGCAGAACAAAGGGAGATGCAAGACATCCCCTACCAGTCCATCGTGGATAGCATCATGTACGCCATGGTAGGGACTCGTCCAGACATCTGCTATGCTGTGGGACAAGTGAGCAGATTTGTGGCCAACCCAAGGCCACAACATTGGCAGGTAGTAAAGGACATCTTGCGCTACCTGCAAAAGACACGTCACATGGGCCTCTTCCTTGGAGGCCGAGAAGGTACGGACCCCTTTGCCTGAAGTGCTACACCGATGCTGACTGGGGAGGAAATATTGATGACCACAAATCTACCTCTGGATACGTGTCCATCTTGAAGGGCAATGCCATCTCATGTGCCAAGAGGAAGCAAGATTGTGTTTTTGTCTCCACAGCTTAGGCCAAGAACGTTGCTCTGTCTGAGTTGTGTAAGGAGACTCAATGGATGCGCAGCCTGCTTAGCGAAATGACAGTGCCAAAGGAGGACGCGACGGTTGTACACGTGGACAACATGAGTGCCATCTTGATGGATAAAGAGGAGATCATCTTCCGGAGAACAACGCACATCGACATACGTTACCACTACTCACATGACCTGGTCATGAAGAACGTGGTAGACATGCAGCACTACGGAACGAAGAGCATGCTTGCTGACTGCATGACCAAGCCGCTGGAGAGCGACGTGCACTATGCAGGCATTCATAGATTTGGCATGAGGAGTGTAACAGAGGAAGGGTGAGCCCCAAGGCATTGATGGAGCCCAGGGAGTGATAGATGGATAGAGGTGCAAGGGAGAGATTTGGTCATATGGTATGCACCTTGTCCACTACCTAGTCGGCTAGCTGCACATACAGACAAGGCATACATTGCTTTATGGAGTACGTCCCCTTGGTCTGTTCTGAGATGGGCCACAAATGCACTGCCCATAATGGGTATTTACCCCGTCGATCATCATAGAAATCATACCTTTTGTGCCCTAGTTGAATAGGCGCCAGAGTCTCAAACGAGAAGTCCCGGGTTCAAACCTCGCAACAGTCGCAATTTTCATTGTGGCCCAAACTGGGACAGGAAGCTTGTGGGAAGCTTACAAGAGGATGAGGATGACACTTGGCGGTCTAAGGACGCGCCAAGTAGGACAGTAGGTTGAGGTTGGTTCCAGTGGAGCCACTACAAGCATAAGCTTTAGCAAAGCTTTGCAAGTATAAAAGCATGTACCTTGCATGCATCCATTTATAGTTCTTGCCTTTGAGACTCCTCATAGAGTGTCCAACCAAAGGTAGACACTAAAGACCAACATGCGGACTTTGTGAGGTTGCAAACCAAACAAACCTAAGTGTGGATCCCTTGTTCGAGGGTGATATGTGATCTTGGTTACAATACCAAGAGTGGTTGGCGGCCTCCCATGTCAAGACCCGTTTTCCAAACTGTTGCTATCCGGCGCATTGACAAAAACAGCTTTGTACACTAGTGCACATTTTGATTTGCAACCAACTCATCTAAAATTACACCTCCAAATTCAATCCTCACTTGCACTCAAAGCCCCATGCCTCCCCTTTCCATGTACTTGTAGCCTAGCCCATGGGATATCACACATGTGTATAATTCTATTCACACCAGACTCTATACTTGCACACATCCTCATACACTCCTCAGATAAACTTTCACCTTCCCTCCTCCTCCCCTCCTACCTTCCAAACTGTTCTTGCACAAACCATGCAACATATACACTACTGCACAAATTCATGTACAACTTGCACATCTCAACGTGCACCTCTACATACACTCCTAGCATACGCATTCAACCCATCCTCCCCTCCCACCTTACATAGAGTTCACTATACACTAGTATCCAGTTTCACATGCACCACACTCATACAATCATTCATCTCCACATTAACTCCCTACCTGCACTTTCACCCAACAACCCCCCTCCTCCCTATACCCACTTCAAACCAAACCCACATGGTTTGGTACACTAGTGTACACATACAATCAACAAATGCCGGAGTTGTCATACCCCTCCTTATGCACTCTCCACATGCAGTTTCACCTCCCCCCCCCTCCATCCACCACAAAATCTATGTAGCTCAATCCACACAACATTGTTACCTAGTCTGCGGCGTCCCATAACCTTCATATTTCACCAGTTTCCATTATGCACACTTCTTCTTGTGTATGCAACTGCTTTGATTAACTCTTCCTCCCTTTCAACCTGACTTACTCCACCAATTTCTACATTGGTATTAGAGCCAGTCATCTTTTTGCCGCAGCCCTAGCACAGACTTGTCTCATGGCGTGACCCGGTCAAGCAGACCGCGACAGATCTACCACGTGAGACGCACTAGGAGACCCGAATGAGGATTGCAAACTCTGCATATTTCACTTCTACACCCTCGCTTGGAAAGCAACTACAAACATGGTTGCAAAAACAACCTGATGTGCAAAACAGGGCCCCGGCGGAGAGGCAAGACAGCCAGCTTTCACAGCAGTCAACTCCGCCGTGATACCAAGGGTCCCAGCTGCTACAGCAACTTCTAGGCCATGGAAAGGGAAAAATGAACCACCTGTTCTCTACTGAGCTAACCACCTCTGGTAGGGAAGCCGTGAAACCAAAAAGCTCACAAAGGTTTTTAGGCCTTCTTTTTTTGTTGACATGTGTCATGCACCCCAAACTTAATCAGACATACACTTCACCTTCAAGAGTACTAACGCCTTAGCATTACATCTCAAGAAGAGCTCAAGTTGTCTATACGCAAGAGAGCATCAAGCAAGGGTTATTGATCAGCATGCAAGAGGAGTCCTTTTATAGTTGTCTGTCTAGTCCTATAACTCAAAAACACATTCTTGGGAAGTGGCCTGAACCAGCCATGTCACCAATAGACTTGCACTGTGGGCTTGACACATAAGCATCCTAGTGTCAAGGTGACAGACCAACCATGTAGCATCCAAGAAGCTACGAACTTTCTTTCTTTGAAGCTTCCACACCAAACACGATATGCATGGGGCCACGATCATAATCATGACCTCTCACTTGGCCAAATCAACAAAATGACCAAGGTAGCCACTCACCCACATGGTGTACTCATAGGTTATATCTCAAAAGAGACAGAGCATAGTTGAGTCACACTAGAACGGGTCTAGGGGTCATACCTCCACAAGAGGAAGAGAATTCCTGATCCTTCCTACACCACTGAACAAGGGGCAAAAACATTAAAAAAACCTCTCCCTTGCACCTTGCGTCAGTGACCATCATCATTCGTCATCACCTACGTTGACCATGTCAATACCTTGCCTGCCCACCTGGTGGAGATCCTTGTCCAGTGGCTTTGTAAGCATGTCAGCTCGGTTCAGCTTGGTACCAACATACTTGAGCGCCACTGTCTGCTTGTAGACCAAGTCTCGAGTGTAGTGGTAGCTCCTCTCGATGTGCTTTGTGTGCCTGGACTAAGGGTGTACACCAGTCTAAACTCTCGAGTCTGACCCCAGACTCGGACTCGCGAGTCCGAGTCTAGGTCCAGACTCGGCCTCGCGAGTCTGGGATGAGATTCACAAGTCCACAGACTCGCGAGTCCGAGGCACTGAAACTCGCGAGTCCGGTGAAAAAAACTCACGAGTCTCTCAAAGAAAAGACCACCAAAAACCCATTTCTTCTCTCCTATTCACAATTGTTGTGCCTAATGTCATCAAGCATGCATGTTAATCCAAGAAATGGGTCCATTGCGTCATGTTTGTTGTATTTTAGCCTTGAGACTACATCATTTTACCCCCTCCGTGCATTCATGAGATCTCCTATTGGACTCTCGAGTCCGAGTCGAGTATGGGATTCCGGAATCGGACTCGCGAGTCTGGGTGTGGACTCGGACTCGCAAGTCTGACTCGCGAGTCTCACTTTTTGGTGAACACCCTTAGCCTGGACAGGACGAAGTTCTTTGACATGTCAATGGCGCTCATGCTGTCAATCTTGATGACCGTCGCTGTTGCCTGTGGTGCCTTCATCTCAGATAACAAGCTTCGTAGCCACGGCATCTCTATACACACCTCAGCCAAGGCGATGTACTCAGCTTCAGCTATTGACAGAGAGACACACTAGGGACATGGAGGTGGAGAGTTTGTACTCCGAGCTCATGGGTGTGCTAGCAGGTTTGCAATCTGCCATGTTGTATCGTTTGAAGATGGAGTCGATGTAGTTTGTCTGGTTTAGGCTGATGGTACCTGCTGCTCTGTCGCACTTGATGGAAATTCTAAGATAGAAGTCAAGGGGACCCATGTCCTTCATCTCGAATTTGCTACTCAGCTGCCCCTTGAGATCGTCTAGCAGCTACGTCAAAGAGGAGCATAGAATCAGGTCATCAACATAGGAGGAAACCAACATAGTCCCATTGTCACTCTCATGCACGTACATGCTAGGGTCATTGTCGCAGTGCATGAAGGACTCCTTGGCCATGAATGTGTCCATCTCCTGGTACCAAAGTCTTGGCTCTTGTTTTAGCCCATAGAGTACATTCATCAATCTGCACACCTTGTCCTCAGGAGCATCAACCCCCTTCGGAACCTCCATCATGTTGGGATGAGGTCCGCGTGGTGCAGTCCCGACGTTTGTCTGATTGCCTCTAGTGATCCACGTCTACTGTTTTGGGCGAATCTGAGACTGAGCGTGAACTTTCTGGTCGCCTCACGCTATGTGAGCAGGAATTTAGAGACAGTCGTTTTGCGAAGGAAATAACGTCGTTTTGCGCTAGCTTTTGAACATGAACATGATCACAACATTTATAGGGCTAGCCATGAGCTTTCAAACGCACCAGACCGCGCACAATTCGGCCAAGCATAGCTCAAGTTATGCTTACCGAAGCGCAGGTCTCACCCACCACAGAAGCCTGACGCCGGCACTCGCCGTGGCGCCTTCATTCATGTGCTAAGCGCCTTTCCCAGGACGCATGTCCCATTGCACATGGTGTATGGGTCCCCTGCACTGTTTCCACGCACCCTACCCACTTTTGGGTCGTGTTTGGTGATGGGGTGTGACGAGGTTCGAAACCTGTCCGCGGACCTGCAGTCAGAATTTTGACAAAGTCCCTGAGTAACAAAACGTACTACTGAGTTTCGGACGTCGAGCCAGGATTTTGGCGAAGTCCCTCAGTAACAACCTGCACTACTGGATCCGGTGGATGATCCGCCGGATCAGGTGGATCATCCACCGGACGCCTCGGCAGGCCTATCGGAGCATTTTCTCCACGTGGTATTTTTGTTACTCGGTCCGGTCGATTATCGACCGGATTTCGAGTCGCAGCCGGCTCTCAGAGCCGCTGCGCATACCCCAACTTTGGAAAGCTATATCTCCCTCGATACTTGTCCGATTCTGGCGAAACAACTTCCAACAGATTGAGCAACTCGTCAACTTTCAGGGGCAATCCTCCATTTTAGGATACGAGCAAATGTCAAGTCGCCAGATCCACCGGAGCGGAGTTTCCATTTTCTGGCGGCTCGTCAGCGCCTCCCGGCACCGCACTTGGGCATGCGGAGGGGCAGTTTTTCAACATTCTCCCCCTTGCACCTTCCATGCCCGCTGCTCCTACTTGCTCTCACTCATCTTCCGCTGCACCCTCCAGCCCATCATAGCTGGTCATCCCAAGTCCGGCCACGCTCATCGCGTGCCGGTCTGCGGGTTGCACTTTGGTCAAGCAATCTACAAGCATGCTATGTGTGTTGCATTGCTGCAGCACCACTTGCCCCTTCTCGACCATGTCCCGTGCGTAGTGATAACGCACGTCAATGTGCTTTTTCCTTCTGTGCTGCGTCAGGTTATTGGTCAACGAGATGGAGCCGGTGTTGTCCTCGTGCACCACTGTAGGCTCCAGTTGCGGCACGCCCAGCTCCCCCAGCAACCTGCGGAGCCACACCGCCTCCTTGACCGCCTCGGCCAGCGCGATGTACTCAGCTTCCACTGTGGAGGTGGCGACGCAGTCCTTCTTCCTACTGCACCACGAGATCGTTGCACCAGCGAGGAAGAACACGTAGCCGGATGTGGACTTCCGCTTGTCCACATCCCCAGCGTACTCTGCATCCGTGTAGTAGACCAGACGCAAAGGGTCCGCCCGCCCTTTGCCCTCGAACCTCAGGCGCGCGTGCCGCGTTGCCTACAGGTAGCGGAGGATGCGCTTAACCGCCTCCCAGTGTAGTGGCCCTTGGATCGGCCACGTACCTGCTCACTTGGCCCACTGCGTAGGCCAGGTCCGGTCGAGTCACCACCATGGCGTACATGAGGCTGCCCACCGCCGATTGGTAAGGCACCCCTGCCATATCCTCCCGCTCTTCTTTTGTTTGCGGCACCATTGCCGCACTCAGTTCATAGGTCGTGGAGACAAGACTGCACACTGGTTTGCAGTCCTCCATGCCGTACCGCTTCAGTACTTCGGCCACGTATTTGGCCTACCCCAGCTCAAGCGTGCGCGCCCTCCGGTTTTGCGTAATGCTCACCCCGAGGTAGAACTCCAGCTCCCCCATGTCCGACATCTAGAACCTGCTGCTCAGCTGCTCTTTCAGCTGCTGTAGGCTCGGCAGGTCTGAGGAGCACAAGATCAGATCGTCCACGTAGAGTGCGACAATCTGATGGAGCTTCTTCCTGCGCCACACGTACACACTGTGATCCGCCTCACAGCG
>SZWC01014549.1:26062-41305 GCA_023375785.1 Penium margaritaceum
GAACCTGCTGCTCAGCTGCTCTTTCAGCTGCTGTAGGCTCGGCAGGTCTGAGGAGCACAAGATCAGATCGTCCACGTAGAGTGCGACAATCTGATGGAGCTTCTTCCTGCGCCACACGTACACACTGTGATCCGCCTCACAGCGTGAAGCCAGGTTATGCCATGAAGCTGTCCATCTGTTGGTACTAGCATCGGGGCGATTGTTTTAGCCCGTACAAGGACTTCCGTAGCTTGCACACCTTGCCCTCCGGCGCCTCCACCCCCTCCGGCACCTCCATGTAGATTTCCTTGTCGATGATGCCATTAAGGGAAGCCGTCTTTACGTCCATTTGGTGGAGCTCCATGTCCTTCGCGGTTGCCACCACAAGGATCGCCCGGATGCTTGCGAACTTGGCGACGGGGGCGAAGGTCTCATCGTAGTGCTCGCCCTTACGCTGTGCGTACCCCTTCACCACGAGCCGTGCTTTGTACTTGTCAACCACACATTCCTTTGTGAACTTGGTCTTGAAGACCCACTTGGAGCCGGTGACCTTGGCGTCTTTCAGCTTGTCAACCAGCTGCCACGTGTCGTTTTCAGTAATGGACGCCAACTCCGACTTGATGGCGGCGTCCCACTGCTTTCCCTTGGGCTGCGCAAGCACCTCTTGCACGGTCGTCGGTTTCGTTGATGCAGCCAGCATGCACCGCGTCATGCCGATCCATCAACCGGTGCCTACATCGAAACACTTCCCCGCTCTCCGCTGCCTCCCGCTGCGGCGCGGCAGTCTTGGCGGCGTCTCGTCGCTCTGCTGCGATCCTTCCGACTCAGCCCGCTCCGGTGAATCATCGACCGGACGGCTTCCCAAGGATTCTTCCCGCTCCGATGAACCATCAACCGGACGGGTGGCGCATCCGGAGGATTTTTCTCTGACTCCCGACGCGAACTCCGCCGGGAGTGCGCGCTTCGGCACCTACGGTGCCTCCTTCGACGGATCATTCCGCCGGATCTCCAGCTCAGCTGCATCATCGTCGGAGTCCTCCGCATCGGCTGCTACACTTACTGCACCGCCGCGTTCCGACGCCGCATCATCGACCTCCGCGTCCGCCGGCTCCTCCTCGTAGTCAAGGAGCTGGAACCACTCCCCCTGTTTTGGAGTGTTCCCGACGCTCATGTCGTTGCTGTTGCTGCTGAAGCTCTGCTGCTCGTCGAACTCGACATCACGGCTGTGGATGATCTCTTGCGTGCACGGGTCCCAGAGCCGATACGCCTTTTGCATGCTCTTGTAGCCGAGGAACAAGCACGGCTTCGCCCGCGGTTCTAGCTTGCTGTCGCGTCGTTGTGCTGCCTACACCATCGCGTGCGCCTTGCACCCAAACACCTTCAGGTGCGCCACGTTTGGCTTGCTCCCGCTCCAAACCTTTTGCGGCGTCTTCCAGCCGCCCTTGTCCTTCAGCACCGCTATTGGGGTGAGGTTGATGGTGTAGCTCGCTGTACGCACAGCCTCTGCCCAGAAACCTCGCGGTAACCCCGCATCCACAAGCATGGTCTGCACCATGTTGAGCAGCGTCTGGTTCGCCCGCTCCGCCAGTCCGTTAGACTGTGGCGAGTACGGCGTAGTGGGTTCCCACTTGATGCCTTGCTGCTTCATCCACCCGCTACAGCCCACGTACTCTCTGCCATTGTCGCTGCGTAGCGCTCTGACCTTCCAGCTAGTCTGCCTCTCCAGCGCTGCGATGTACTCCTTCAGCCGGTCCAGGTTCTCGCCTTTCTGCGTCACGAAGTACACGTAGAGCTTCCTGCTGCAGTCATCACTTAAGGTGACGAAGTATCTGAAGCTGCCGTTTGATGGAATTTTGAACGGTCCACACACGTCGCTATGCATGACCCCCAGTAGGTCCTTTACGCGAGCCGTGTTCTCATTGAACGGCTTGCGCCGCGCCTTGCCCAAAATGCAAGACTCGCACTTCTTGTACGCTGCTGCATCTGCTGCCGAGTGTGCACCGTCGATGACAAGGCCACGCACCATGTCGCGCTTCGCCATCTCCTTAACGGTTGCGGGCGCCGAATGCCCCAACCGTCAGTGCCAGAGCTCCAGATCAGCGCTTCCTCCCTTGGCCATGTTGACGACGCGCTCCTACGAATCTGCTGTGTCGAATGCCGCGGGGACCACCTTGGTCTGCATGATGTAGAGACCGCCCTCGCGCTTTGCCTCCAGCACGACCTCGCGGTCACCGTCGATGCGCACCACTGCGCCTTTCCTGCGGAAGAGCACCTCGTACCCCTTGTCTGTCAAGCGGCTGACACTCAAAATGTCAACCAGGCCGGGGACGTGCTGCACATCTCGAATTGTACACAGCTCCTTCTTACCGCCCACCACGACTTCCACCTCCACGTCGCCTTGGCCGGCCGCCGGCTTGACTTTGTCGTTCGCGACCACCATGGACTTGGAGGACTTCTCGTAGGTCACGAACCCCACCTTCTCGACTTGGGTGTGCTCCTCGGCCCCGGAATCCAGGCATCTCCTGTTGGCCTTCTTGAGGAAGTGATTCTTGTTGCCGTTGAGGAGCGACCTGCCCTTGCTGTTTTTGCCGCCGGTCTCCGGGCACTCATGGGTCCAATGGCCCTCCTTGCCGCAGTTGCGACACGCACCTTTCTTGGCGCCCTTCTTGCTGCCGCCCTTTCCGCCACTTCCTCGGCCCCCGCTTCCGCCAGGGTGCGTTTTGGTGACGAGGGCCGATGAGGAAGACAAGGACTCCCTACAGCTCCGACGATGCACCTCGTTGCGGATGTACTCTGCGACCGCGCCATAGGTGAGCTTGTCCTCCGACCATCCTCCAAGGACGGTGATGAGTGGATCCCAACTGTCAGGTAGGGCCATGAGGAGGGCCATCACCTGCAGCTGCGTGTCGATCTTCCACCCCACGTCATTGCATTGCGAGGCGAGCGATTGGATCTGCTGCATGGCGGAGATGACATCATCTCCCTCCTCGATTCTCACCGTGAGGAGTCGCTTCATCGCGAAGATTGTTTTCATGAGCGACTTGGATTGGTGAATGGCACAAAGCTTTTGCCAAGCTTCGGCTGCCAGCTTGCAACCTTGGAAGTAGCCCCACTGCGACTCGGCTGTCCCGGACACCAGGAGCATGAGCGCCTCCGTGTTCTTCTTTTCAAAGGCCTGCTTCTCCGCGTCCGTAGCAGTCGCCTCTGTGAGCACCTCCTTTCCCAACATGACGTCCAGCAGCCCCTTATGCAAGAGGTGCAGCTCAAACTGCCACCTCCATAGCCCAAAATCTGGGCTGCCCACATACTTCTGAATGGGCTGCGTCTCCTTCTGCACCATGTGCGCAGTTGCTACTCCGACGAGTTCTCAGAACTTCACGGCGACGTCCAAGATGACGATCCCATGCCATGCGGAAGACGTGAACGTTGGAGGCGTTCAGACCTGTGGGCCCATAACCCTTTGTCGGGATGAGATCCGCGTGGTGCGGTCCCGATGTTTGTCTGATCACCTCTAGTGATCCACGTCTACTGTTTTGGGCGAATCTGAGACTGAGCGTGAGCATTCTAGTCGCCTCACGCTATGTGAGCATGAATTAAGAGACAGTCAATTTGCGAAGGAAATAATGTCGTTTTGCGTTAGTTTTTGAACATAGACAAGATCACAACATTTATAGGGCTATTCATTAGCTTTCAAACGCACCAAACCGCGCGCGATTCGGCCAAGCGTAGCTCAAGTTATGCTTTCTGAAGCGCAGGTCTCACCCGCCACAGAAGCCTGACGTCGCCACTCGCCGTGGCGCCTTCATTCACGTGCAAAGCGCCTTTCCCAAGGCGCATGTCCCATTGCACATGATGTATGGGTCCCCTGCACTGTTTCCACGCACCCTACCCACTTTTGGGTCGTGTTTGGTGATGGGGAATGACGAGGTTCGAAACCTGTCCGCGGACCTACAGTCAGAATTTTGACAGTCCCCGAGTAACAAAACGAACCACTGAGTTTCGGACGTCGAGCCAGGATTTTGGCTAAGTCCCTCAGTAACAACCTGCACTACTGGATCCGGTGGATGATCCGCCGGATCAGGTGGATCATCCACCGGACGCCTCGGCAGGCCTATCGGAGCATTTTCTCCACATGGTATTTTTGTTACTCGGTCCGGTCGATTATCGACCGGATTTCGAGTCGCAGCCGGCTCTCAGAGCCGCTGCGCACACCCCAACTTTGGAAAGCCATATCTCCCTCGATACTTGTCCGATTCCGGCGAAACAACTTCCACCGGATTGAGAGACTTGTCAGCTTTCAGGGGCAATCCTCCCTTTTAGGATCCGAGCAAATGTCGAGTCGCCAGATCCGCCGGGGCGGAGTTTCCATTTTCTGGCGGCTCGTCAGCGCCTCCCGGCGCCGCACTTGGGCATGCGGAGGGGCAATTTTTCAACACATCAATACCTCCTTGTCAATTTTGCTTTAAAGAAAGACTGTCTTGACATCCATCTGGTTGATCTCCATGTTCTTGGCATGAGCACTGGCGAGCATTGATTGGATGGAGGCAAACGTCAGAACTGGAGCAAAGGTCTCATCGTACTCTTCGCCAGGCCATTGGGAGAACCCCTTTGCTACCACCAGTGCCTTGTACTTGTCTATATTGCCATCCTGTTTCTTTTTTACTTTCAGCACCCACTTGGACCCCACAACGTGAGCCCCGGCAGGTCTGTCCACCAGCACCCATGTCCCATTCTCTTCTATGGAGCTGAGTTCACAGAGAATTGCTTCGTCCCACTCTTCTTTATCAGGCTGAGTGAGTGCCTCTGCGACAGACGTTGGCTCCTCTTAAACCAAGAATGAATAGTTGAAGCCTGTCCATTCACCCCTATCTGCGTCGTAATGCTACCGAGATACTTTGAGGCGTGAACTGCTCCTTGAACCTGCTGGCTAGCGCTGTTGATGTGGAGGCTGGAGGTCTGGTTTGTCGTTGATGATGGGAGAGGTAATCTCCTCATGCTCCAGAGGATCGGATACGTCAGAATCAGAGTCTGATTCCTCCGAGTCATCCTCATGAGCTCCTCTCCCTGTTGCAGCACCTATCCCATGCCATTGTACTGGTGGTTGGTCTTCCTCTTCAAGGAGAGTGAGCCACTCTCCCTGTTTTGGAGCGTTCTCAAATTCGAGATGCTCTCCCTTACTTAGAGACGTTTCGTTGAAATCCACGTCTTAACTGCGGATGACCTTCTTGGCTCCTTGGTCCCACAGTCGATAAGCTTTGTGGGCGGTGTCATAGCCGATGGAAATGCACTTTCGTGCTCTTGCATCGAGCTTTCCAAGGCCCTCACCGGCCTGGACCTTGGCAAACCCGGTGCAACCGAACACTTTGAGATGGGAGGCATCCGGCTTCCTGCCCGACCATGCTTCTTGAGGCGTCTTCAATTGCTGTGTCTGCTTCTTCTTGCATCTCCTTCACAGAGCTGCTACAGTTGTGAGGTTCACAAGGTAGGTAGCTGTACGTGCTGCTTCAGCCCAGAACATAGGAGGAAGCTTGGTGTCAAAGAAAATGCACCTTGTCATGCTTAGGAGCGTCTTGTTCATCCTCTCTGTTACGCCGTTGCTTTGAGGTGAGTAGGGCGTAGTTTTTGGGTGTTCAATTCCCTGTGTCTTCAGCCACTCCCTACAAGCTTCGTACTCTCCCCCGTTGTCCGTCCTGAATGCCTTCACCGTCTTTCCACTTTGTCGCTCAACCATAGCAACAAGGCTTGCAGATTCTCCTTCACCTCACTTTTCTTTTTGAAAATGTATGTCCAGACTTTGCAGCTCTTGTCGTCGGTGCATGTGAGGAAATATGTGCTACCTCTATTTGACGGTATGCAAAAGGGACCACATATGTCAGAGTGGACGACGTCAAGAGGTGCAAGAGCACGCATGCCATTGCGCTTGGGTTTCCTTTTCGGCTTGCCTTGAAGGCATGGCTCACACATGATCTCCGCTCCCTCCACCTCATCACCTTGGTCCATCTCACGCACTAGCTCCTGCTTTCCCATGAGCTCCAATGTGCAATGAGCCACGTGCCCAAAGCGCCTGTGCCACAGGTTCTTGGAGAATGTGCACAGGCTAGCATGAACAGCCGCGGTGGCTGCATTTGCTTGTGGTTTTATTGTTGAATCATCTGATGCCACTGCTTCCGCTGCTCCAACATGTCCTTCCTCATCTGAGTCTACATCGTTGCTCTCCTCATCATCACTCTCGAGCAAAGATTCAGCCGTTGAAGTTGTCATTTTGGTCGACAAGACGTAGAGTCCATCAACACGAGGAGCCTGTGCGACAACCTTCTTGGCAGAGTAGGAGATGTTGATGTCCTGTGTAGGAACTACCACCGCTTCCTTCTCTGTAAAGACCAATGTCATGCCATGGTGAGTTATCTTAGAGACGGAGAGCAGGTTGGCTTCGAAGGAGGGCAAGTAGACCACCCCCTCTAGCTTGAGGTCGGAATCTCCACCGTTGACACCCACTGTGACCAACTTGTCACCAATCCCCTCAGGTGCCTCAACCTTGCCATTGGCGACTTTGAAGTTCTTGTTACATGGAGCAAGAGAGATGAAGTCTCTCTTCTCGGAAGTAGTGTGCTCGTTTGTGCCCGAGTCAAGGCTGTAGGTTCCTAGCCTGAGCATCGTCCTCCCTTTGTTGGAGGCACACTCAGCCATCAAGCTTGTGGGATCCTTCCCACCATTTCCCCCTCACCATTCATGTCCATCTCCTCCCTCTCTCTTGGGTGCACGGCACTCTTGAGCCCAGTGTCCAGCCTTGCCACAGTTGTGGCAGTTTCCTTGGCGCTTTACACCCCTTCCACTGTTGCTAGTGCTATTGTTTCCCTTGTTCCAAGAGGAGGAGGTATTGCGGAAGGTGCCGCTGCTCCGTGAGGCAAAGGCAGTCATGTTTACTTCACTACTGCTACAACGCATGGCTTCATTCCTCACATACTCAGAGACAGTGGTGTAGGATACTAGATCTTCAGTCCACCCTCCAATCACCGTTATCATGGGGCCCCAACTTTCCGGCAGCGTCATCAGAAAAATCATGGCGTGCATGTCGGATTTCAGGTCCCACCCTATGCCGGTGGCTTGGTGCAAGAGCGTCTCAAACTTCTGCATAAAGGCAGAGACTTCCTCCCTTCACCAAGACTCATGCTCATGATGTTTTGTAGAATGAAGAGATGGTTGGCAAGTGAGGAGGACTAAAACACCTTGTCGAGTTTGGCGTATGCCGCGGCTGCCACTATACAACCGCTAATGTGTGAAAGGACTGAGGGTTGTATGGAGGACACAAGAATGGCGAGAGCCTTCTTGTCAAGCTTGACCCATGCCACAAGGTCATCACCCTCCTTCTTTGGTGCTGGGATAGTTCCGTCAAAATATCCTAACAGATCTCTGTCATCCATGATGATCTCAAACTGCCACTTCCATAGTGCAAAACCCTCTCCATAAAACTTGAGGATGGGCGAATGATTCCTTGGTTCCCCTGTCCATGCCATCCCTATAACTAAAACTACTACAGCTGCTGCACCTGTTGTTAATGCCGATGAACCTGTGTTTGAGGCCGCTGTAGGCTGTTGGTGAGAAGAGGAAACTACTTCCCATGTTCACGTTGGCCGTTGCAAGCAGATGTAGGCTGATGTAGGCTGATGTAGGCTGATGTCAGCTCCCAAGGTAGAAAGGTGTAGATGTGTTGTATTTCCCTACTGCTGATGTTGCCCTACAAACAGAGAAGTTGGGTGAGAGCAAAGGCGCTCTAGCTGCTTGTGACCTTAGCGGTTGCATGCGCAAAACTTCCCTAACCAGAGGATTGGGCCCATAACCCTTTGTTAGCTACTTAGCTAACCACCTATGGCAGAGAAGCCGCAAAACCAAAAATCTCACAAAGGTTTTTAGGCCTTCTTCCTTTGTTGACATGTGTCATGCACCCCAAACTTAATCAGGCATACACTTTACCTTCAAGAGTACTAACGCCTTAGCATTACATCGCAAGAAGAGCTCAAGTTGTCAATATGCAAGAGAGCATCAAGCAAGAGTTATTGTTCAGCATGCAAGACAAGTCCTTTTATAGCTGTCTGTCTAGTCCTAGAACTCAAAAGCGCATTCCTGGGAAGTGGCGTGAACCAGCCACGTCACCAATAGTCTTGGATTGTGGGCTTGACACATAAGCATCCTAGTGTCGAGGTGAGACCAACCATGTAGCGTCCAAGAAGCTACGGACTATCTTTCTTGGAAGCTTCTACAACAAACAAGATATGTATGGGGCCACAATCGAGCTCATGACCTCTCACTTGGCCAAATCAACCAAATGGCCAAGGTAACCACTCACCCATATGGTGTACTCATAGGTCATATCTCACAAGAGACAGAGCATAGTTGAGTCACACTACAACGGATCTAGGGGTCATACCTCTACAAGGGGCAGAGCATTCCTGATCCATCCTACAACACTAAACAAGGGGCAAAAACATTCAACACCACCACCCACATTTTTCCGCTCCATGGAGGTCGTCATTGTCCAAGAGGAGCTACAAACAGGACCAGAGGAGGACCTTGGACCAAGAACTTTAAAAAGTCATTGCTTTCACGAGAAGGCTCCAAATGACATGCGGTGTTTTTGTTACATTTGTATTACAAAGCTGTTTTTATTCTAGGAGATTAGAAGCCTCGTTGTGCCACTCGGCCGTGGCTAGTTTAGGTCGTATTAATATTTTTGCATCTTGTGGTCTTCTTTTGTTCCTTACCTCTCGAACCTCCTCTTTGATTAGGAGAGTGGTGTGGTAGCTCTAAGAGTGTGCGGTCTTCATAGTGAGTGAGTTGAACTTCTCCTTGTGAAAATGCACACTTGAATACTATATGTGTGAGTTTTTAAGTGAGTGAAATTCCTCCTTGCAAACTACACACTAGACTAGGGAGTCAATTTGTAAAGGACTGGGAGAATCTCCTCCTCAGATTTTGCACATAGCTCAACCTACAAGAGAGAGAAACCGGATCTTGTTGAGAATGAGCATTTAAATCAAGTACCATCGCGTAGTCGCGAGTGTGTGCTTCATCCAAAAAAAAGAAACACACACACACACACACACACACACACACACACACACACACACACACAGAGAGAGAGGTAGAACGGTCTTAAAGTACGTGGCATTGTCAAAAGGCAAGAAAACACTCTAGCCACAATCTTGAAGAGGGGTCATGAGATACTTTAATTACCAAGTATCTCATGGCCGCTCGGGCTACCAACTTATCCACATTCTTTGGACGTCTGCCTCCAATGTTGGCCCCAAAAGGGAAGTGAAAGGATTGCTCCCCTGTCCGCCACACACCACGAAGGGGAACGGATGATCCCGTCTTAATTCTGCTACGTCGTCAGAATGGGAAAAGGGGCGGGCGTTGAGGCGTGGACCATGTGATCGGTCATGGGCAACCTCTTGATCGCTCCCATGGTTTGCCATTGTACATGCTTCAGGTGGAAGATAGCCATGAGCACTTGGTCTTCGAAACAACTGAGAGACATGAAGAGACCCACGATGATCTTGCGCAAGAGGCTCTCAAAGAATCTCATGAGCCAACTTCAGAGCCAACAACGGAAAATAGATAGCCTTTCAATGTGGTGGGTGGTGAAGTCGACATTGCAAAACCTTCAAAGCCGGATGAAGCAGCGGCTGGCGATAAGGTGACAAGTGAAGAGAAACATGACGATGGTGTAGCGGAAGAAGAGGAAGTCAACAATTCCCTTGAGCTCGAAGCAAATGACGTCGCCGATAATGAGAGCGACAAGCAACTGTTGGCCTGAGGGTGAGTGTGCACCCTGGAGGGTCCCTAACAGTGGCTGGTTCACACCACCAACTGTTTTTGGAGAGACTGAAACTGTGGAGGCAACTGGTTCCAAGGATGGCAGAAAACTGGTCAGAGAGTGTGGAAATAGTTTTGGCCTCAATTGACTGGGAATTTACACTTCATCAAGGCTCACAAGTAGTGAGATTTTATAGCCACTGATCTAAGCTTTCCAGAACACCAAAGCANCGATGGTGTAGCGGAAGAAGAGGAAGTCAACAATTCCCTTGAGCTCGAAGCAAATGACGTCGCCGATAATGAGAGCGACAAGCAACTGTTGGCCTGAGGGTGAGTGTGCACCCTGGAGGGTCCCTAACAGTGGCTGGTTCACACCACCAACTGTTTTTGGAGAGACTGAAACTGTGGAGGCAACTGGTTCCAAGGATGGCAGAAAACTGGTCAGAGAGTGTGGAAATAGTTTTGGCCTCAATTGACTGGGAATTTACACTTCATCAAGGCTCACAAGTAGTGAGATTTTATAGCCACTGATCTAAGCTTTCCAGAACACCAAAGCATGCCAGATTTGAAGCTTCCTAGCAGATTCTATGGCTTCTAGAGTGGCCCTTGGTAGGCTGTCCTTTTCCCACCTAGGAGAGCATCCCTTCCCTCCTCTAGAAACTTCTGCCCCTTCCTAGATTCCTCAGCTTGCTTCTAGTATGAGGGAAGGTGTCCAGAAGACCAAGACACCTCTAGATGCCTTGTAGGACAAGTCACTCATTCTAGAAGGTGTGCCACCTTCCTGAACCCTCACCTGGCCTTCTAGAAACTTAAACAGGAACTCTAGAGGTTGAGCTAGCTTCCTAGCATCTATTTTCCACCTCCCTTGAGGCAAGGCAGAATTTCATCTTGTGGGACTTGAACTCAGGCCCCTGCCTCTAAAGGTGGACACCATTAACCACTAAGCCACTAAGGCTTGTCTTTTTGGTGTTCCTTTTTGGAGTCACTCCTGCCATGGTGAGGAGCATCATTCCAACAATCTCCCCCTTGCGCGTCACCCATCGCAGTTGTTCATGCTCAGGCTGCAACTTAAGAGGCTTGGGAAAGCCCAAGCTCCATACAAGTAGCATCATGCCTGTCCTTGGGTTGCGCCTTTGTCATAGCATCAGCAAGCATGTGCTTTGTGCCGTAGTGCACAAGCACCACATCACCCTTTGCAACGAGGTCTCGTGCAAAGTGATGCCGGATCTCTGTGCTTGGTTCTCCGGTGTAGCAGAGGGTTCTTGGTCAGGCTGATGGCACTCATGTTGTCAACATTGAGTGCCTTTGGCTTCTTTTGTGACACCCCAATCCCCTTGAGCAATCGCCGTAGCCATAGTGCCTCCTTTGCGGCTTCCGCGAGCGCAATACACTCCGCCTCAGTGTTGGATAGAGCCACACTGTCCTGCTGCCGGCTTGCCCAAGTGCTGCACCACCAAGCACAAAAACATAGTCTGATGTTGACTTGCGGTCTTCAACGTCACCTGCCTAGTCAGCATCAGAGTAGCCAACCAACTCCAGGGAGACAGTCCACGCTCCCCCTCCAAACACAAGTCGCGAATGTGTAGTTGCCTTCAAGTAGCGGAGGATTCTCTTCACCGCTTGCCAATGTAGCGGCCTTGAATCAGCAACATAGCGGCTCACTTGTCCTTCAGCAAAGGCAAGGTCAGGCCGCGTCGCCACCATGGCATACATTATGCTGCCAACTGCGGACTGGTTTGGTACTCCAGCCATCTCCGCCTTCTCGTCCTCCGTGCTCGGGCCCATGCTCGAGCTCAGCTCACATGTTGTTGTCATAGGTGTGCCGATGGGGTTGCACTCCTCCATGTTGTAGCGGCAGAGCACCTCCTGCACATGTTTTTCTTGACCCATCTCCAGCGTGCGTGCTTTGCGGTCCCTCTTGATGGCGATGCCCCGGTAGTACTCAAGCTCGCCCATGTCTGTCATCTTGAACCGGTCGCCAAGCTGTTGCTTCAGGCTCTTGAGCTCCCCCTTATCCGAAGACACAAGGATGAGGTCATCCACGTAGAGGACGACAATTTGGTGGAGTCCTGGCTGATTACGCACGTACACGCTGTGATCGGCCTCAAAGCGCTTGAAGCCAAGCTCACCCATGAAACTATCCATCTTGAGGTACCACATGAGCGGAGCTTGCTTCAGTCCATAGAGCACCTTGCAAAGCCGGCATACCTTCCCTTGCGGCACATCCACGCCCTCTGGCACCTCCATGTAGACTTCCTTGTCCAGGTCGCCATTGAGGAGCGCCGTTTTCACGTCCATTTGGTGGATTTCGTAGTCGCGTGTCGCTGCCACCGAGAGGATAGTACGGATGGAGGCAAACTTGAGAACTAGTGCAAAGGTCTCGTCGTAGTGCTCCCCTTTTCTCTGGGCATATCCTTTCGCCACCAGCCGCGCCTTGTACCGCTCCACCTTCCCCTCCTTTGTGAGCTTCTTCCGAAAGATTCACTTGGAACCGATGATTTTCTCGCCCTCCGGCCGGTCAACCAGCTCCCAAGGGCCGTTCTCCTCGTCGGGGGCAAGCTCAGATTTTATTGCTCCCTCCCACTCAGTCCCATCCTTCCGTTGTAGTGCCTCCTTTGTAGATTGAGGCTCCTCTTGCGTGAAGAAGGCTTGTGCAAACCCAGTCCAAATGCCCTTGTTGGCATCATACCTTTTTTTCCTTCTTCGCACACGGTTAGTCATGCGAGGCTCTTGAGGCGGTTGTTGTTGTTGTTGTCCCCTTTTGGCATCATCCTCTCCAAGCGCCTGCTCCCTCTCTCTTGGAGACCTTGGAGACATCTGTTGACTCCCCAGCTCCACGTCCATCTCTTGTGCTTCAGATTCCTCATCCGAACTGGCCGGAATTAAGTCTGCCGCTCTCCCATCCCTCAGGCGATGCTCTCCGGTTGGTGGTGATGCAAGGATGTCACCCTTATTCACGTCCTTTGGCATCTCCCTCTCAAAGAGTGGCACCCACTCCCCCCTCTTGGAGAGACCTGCCTCCTCGTCTGTCCAATGGCTTTTCTCGTTGAACGTGACGTTGGGACTCCGCACAATCTGCTCCCTCCTTGCGTCAAAGAGCCGGTACACCTTGCTTCCGCTCTCATATCCATGGAAAATACACCGGCGGGTACGCGGGTCCAGCTTGCTCCGTCCCTCACGTGCCTGCACCATTGCATGTGCAACACAACCAAACGTGCGAAGGTGACCCACCGCCAGCTTCCTCCCGCTCCATACCTCTTGTGGCATCTTCCACGCCTTACTCTCCTTGTCCTTCAGCGGCTTGGTCGGCATGAGATTCATGATGTAACCCACTGTCCTTGTCGCCTCCGCCCAATACCGTTGCGTAAGGCCGGTGTCGCTCAACATGGATCGCACCATGTTAAGGATTGTGCGATTTGCTCTCTCTGCGACCCCATTCTGTTGTGGGGAGTGTAGAGTTGTTTTCTGCCACTCAATCCCCTTGCTCTTCATCCACCCAAGGCACCCCGCATATTCACCGCCGTCGTCACTCTAGAACGCCTTCACCTTCAACTCTATTTGCCGCTCCACATCAGCCACAAGCTCCTGCATGCACGCAAGGACCTCACTTTTCCGCTTCATTGGTTAGAGGTAGAGTTTCCGGCTGTGGTCATCGATGAAGGTGAGGAAGTAGCAAGCTCCGTCGATGGAGCTCTCAAGCGGTCCACACACATCTGTGTATACCACGGCCAGTTTTGCCGATGCACGCGGCCCCTTGGCGACAAACGGCTGCCGAGTTGATTTATCAATGATGCATGGCTCACACACGGTCTCCTTAGTTCCATCAAGGCTGCTGATTTGGAGACCTTGTACCACTTCCCTCTTAGCCATCTCCTTCACTGTCGATGGAGAAATGTGGCAGAGTCGGCGGTGCCATATGTCCAGGTCTCCTCCATCCTTTGTTGCAAGATTGGCGGCGTTAAACCCCACCCGGCTGCTGAAGATCTTCGCGCGTAGCAGGTACAAGTCGTCCTCCCTCTTGGCACGTGCAATCACCTCACCTTTGCCCTCTTTGCGGATGACGGCCTCCTTCTTTGTGAAGAGCACCTCAAGTCCCTTGTCGGTAAGGTGGCTGACGGAGAGGAGGTTTGCCCAACTTTTGGGCAAACCTCCTCTCGTGACAGGTTTGCCATCCACAATTGACTCAATACGGACGTTACCCTCACCGGCGGCCACCTCTCTTTTTCCATTGGCCACCGTCATGCATCTCTCCAAGGCGCCGTAGGTGAAAAATGCCGCCCTGTTGCATTGCGTGTGGCGGCTTGATCCGGAGTCGATGACGGCAACTCCCGGATCCTTCAAGTTGGTGGAGTTGTACGCCATAAGGGCGTGCTCATCTTTCTTCCTGCCCCGCTATGACCGATCTGTTTTCTTCTTGGGATGGTTGCGCACGTAGTGGCCCTCCTTGCCGCAGTTGAAGCACTCCCCCTTCTTGTCACCCTTCTTGGTGCCCTGTTTGGCACCCTTCCGCTTGTCGCCTCGGCCTCCACTTTGAGGATGAACCGTGTAAGCTGAACTTGATGCCGCTACACTCTCTCGACCGCCACGTCGCATCCACTCATTGCGCACGTACTCAGCATCCTTGGGGTACTTCAGCTCGTTGGAAGGCCAGCCACCAAGGACTGTGATCATGGGACTCCAACTGTCTGGCAAGGCCAGAAGGAGGATCATAGCTTGCAACTGAGAGTCAACCTCCCAACCCGTGGCCACGCACTCTGCTACGAGCGACTCAATCTGCTGCATGATCTCCATGATGTTGTCGCCTTTGTTGGCTTGGAGGGTGACGAGTCGTTTGAAGATGAAGAGCCGATTGGCAAGGTTGCTTGACTGGTAGATGGAGCAGATTTTTGACCATGCGTCTGTGGCCAAGGTGCATCCTTGGACGTGCCTAAGTTGTGGTGCGCATAAGGCGGACACAAGGAGCGGCAACNCCTTTTTGTTGCGCTTCTTCTATGCCTCCTTCACCTCAGCCGTTGCAGTCTCCGGCGGAGCAGTCTCATTACCTTTTACGAGCTCAAGTAGTCCCTTGTCATCGAGGAAGACCTCAAACTGCCACCTCCACAAGGCAAACCCTGTCCCATCAAACTTAAGAATGGTGCGGATGCTCTCTTGCTCGCTGGCTGCCATGTCTTACGGTTGGAAGCATGAAATCAAGCTGGCTTTGAGCCCGTTAGAGGCGTGGGCCCATAACCCTTTGTTGGCCTGAGAGAGATTGTGCACCCTGGAGGGTCCCTAGCAGTGGCTGGTTCACACCACCAACTATTTTTGGAGAGACTGAAACTGTGGAGGCAACTGGTTTCAAGGATGGCAAAAAACTGGTTAGAGAGTGTGGCAATAGTTTTGGCCTAAATTGACTATGAATGTACACTTGATCAAGGCCCACAAGTATTGGAATTTTATAGCCACTGATTT
>SZWC01014551.1:51159-62648 GCA_023375785.1 Penium margaritaceum
GTTTTCGGCCCTGTCAATCCGTCGACTCGACTAGGCCGACTGCGCCGACCGCCAGTCGAGCCTAGTCAGTCGCAGTCGACGGCAAACATAGATGTAATTTGTGTGCGTGTGTGAAAGATAAGATAGCGAGCACAAAATGGCGCCACACCTGCACCCATGCAGGACAGGAGGACGTGCTCGCCAGAGGCGAGCTCCTGAAGTCCTGCAGGTTGCAGCAGAGTGCCTGCCTGCGTGCGCATGAGTGCTGACAATCACATGGACATGCAGGTGAACTGAAAACAGACCATGTTGCGAAGATGAGCACATGCGCACGCATGTGCACATGCAC
Organism: Penium margaritaceum; assembly: GCA_023375785.1. NCBI lineage: Eukaryota > Viridiplantae > Streptophyta > Zygnematophyceae > Desmidiales > Peniaceae > Penium > Penium margaritaceum. The sequence goes on from SZWC01014551.1 coordinate 51,488, forward strand.
ATGCACATAATCATGCACATGTACATGCACATTCACATACACGTGAACATGCGCATGCATGCGCAGAACGAGGATCGAACGCTGTGGAAGCTGGGCACGCTGCCCCCCGGCCTCATCACGTTCTACAACAAGACGTACGCGCTGGACAAACGGTGGCATGTGCTCGGCCTCGGCTACAACCCCAACCTAGACATGGACGAAGTGCACACGTGAGTGCCAGATCCACGCTCTGCACTCAGTCAGTCAGCCGTGTCCCCTCGTCCCCCTTGTGTCTTTTGTGCACCTCTGCTCTTCTATGGAAGCCCTGCAGTCTTCATCAGCAGGCTCGTCGATGTGCAGACGTCTAAGGCTCAGACTGGCATGAATCCACTCGTGGACATGTGGGGCGCCAGCTGGAAGTGTGATGCTGCCCTGAGTTTGCCGCATGTCTGTTCGTCAGTACCCCTTGCCTCTTGCCCCTTGCCCCTTCAACTTCTGAGAAAAGCTGGCGGTGTTGTGTGTACGGGCGTGGCTTTCTCTTTGGTGCAGAGCCGCTGTGGTGCACTACAACGGCAACATGAAGCCGTGGCTAGAGATTGCCATGGGCAAGTTTCGGCATCTGTGGCTCAAATATTTGGACACAAACCATCCATTTTTGCAAGACTGCAACATAGTTGGTGGGAATGGAGATGCGTTGTAGTAGGAAGTCGGTCTAGCTTGCTGTTTCAGCATGCCATTTTTTGTTTGCACTAAGTGATTGTATTTAAAATAAAAAAGATGAGACAAAAAAGCATTCAATGCAGGTGTGCCTTTTTTTAAGGCTGGCCTCAACTCCTGTTCATTGAGGTAGTCGTTTGATCGGTGGTTCTGTTCTAGATGTGCCCTAGGTATGCAATGTTTGAACCCAAGTTGTGCCTCAGTAGAGCCTCTGCTTCCCCCTTGGTGGGTCATCCTTATACGCTTCTTGCATTTGCCCCTTTTTCCAATTATTGAAGTAGCCTGGGGAGAAAGAAACAAATTCATGAAATCACATGCAGATAATGCGAAAGTGTGGTACTTGTGCCCTTGTTTCACCCTTCATGTGTCCTAATTGCACCCAGTATGCTTCCCAATTGCAAACTACTCCCTTGGTAAAATGCAGTCATGCCCTATTTGTGCTCTTACAGTAGAGCACAAAGGGCGGCATCCTTGGCCGAATAGGCCAAAACCCTCATGCTTGATGGTCTCTAACCCTCAGGCCATCCTATCCAAGTGCCCTAGATCTGGGACCTCTGCCTGAGCCATGTGGTGTCATTAGTGCTACTTGCGAACTAGAAGCGCGAGCTAAGCACAAGCCGCTGAGCGTGCCTCCCGATCGTGCATGATGCACGCCGAGATCACGCCACCACCTCGGGGTTGAGCGCAACCTCTCTATATATACGGAGGGCGGCTACTCACTGTGGCACAGAAGAAATGTGGTCATGTGGCCCCCTGAGGACCGGCACCCAAAACCCACGTGCTACTTGGAGATAGCCCTGGCATCGTAAAGTGTCAAAGAGCTAGAGCTCTCCAAGATCAAAATCAACATTGAGAGTTATGAGAACACAAATCACATGACCATATGCCACCGCTTGAGTTTGTGATGTTGCTCGCAGAGTGCAAAGTTCACCACGAATGGCTTCCATCTTCTGGGACAGAGCTCCAGCATGGTTACAACACTTATTCTGTACTGAGCATGTGAAGCAAAACAAGAAGGCATTATAGGTGTGATGGGCCACTGACTGAACCATGAACACTACCCCCCCCCCCCCCCCCCCCCCCCTGACCTGTAAGTACAACAATCACATGCCACCAAAAACCAGTCCACAATATCTATGTTGTAGAACATGGATGTACGGAGCATGGATCACCCGAGATCAGGGCTGCAATACCGCGGTATTGACTAGTGCGGTAATCAAGTACCGCGGCACCATAGTACCACGGTACAAAAACCACGGTATCATAGTTTTGTGGCAGCTCATTACCGATACCGATACCGGTTGACAGAATGCATGCAAGCATGTGCGAGGCAGTAGGGCAGAAATCAACTACAAGGGTCTGACTAGCACGACGCATCAACGCGTCTGGCTGCAAGCAATGTGCAGAGAGAGTTAACAATTGAGGCCTAGACAACCTAAATAGTGTCTCTGACCTAGTGGGTGCACAAACACACGGCGCACAAGGGTGCACATTTTCTAGTAGGACAAAATAGTGGCAAAACCACAGTTTTGAGCATAACTCCCTGCAGACACGTCAGAACGACGAGCCGTCTGAACCAGAATAGCCGTATGGACAAGAGCTACGCCCTCATAGGTTGCAAGCCTATGTGGTGTCCCACAACACGAATCTAAAAACAAAGAAGGTCTTCTGGGCACCCGTCCGGCCGCCGGTCTTCTGCCATGGCAGCCATGTCAGGGATCTGCACGTGAATGGACATGAGCCGAGGGATCACCGTAAGCCGTGTACGACACACACAACACTCATCCATGACCAGAGGGTGATACACGTCCATGCACATGCAGACACTAACGTTGTACAGAGCAGGAAGCACACAGACGCTGCAGGCAGTATGCACAGCACACGCAACGTGGCACATGAGGAGTCAACCTGCAATAGGAATGGGGTAGAGTCCTACGGAGCGAGTGGCCACATGAAACTTCAAACAACCCAGAGGCTTGGTCAAAAAATCCGCGCGCTGCCTGTCAGTGCCCACGTGGATGACTCGGATCTCACCAACTGTCCACCAGATCACACACAAAGTGGTGCTCGACATTGATGTGCGTTGTGCGTGCATGGAGCACATCGGAGTTCTTGGCGATGGCCTCCGCGCTCATGTTGTCACACTAAAGGACGAGGGGAGGAATGGACTAACGCAGTTCATGTAGCAGACGGACATGCCAGACACACTCAGCTACACTGGCGCCTAGAGCAACATACTCTGCCTCCGCAGTGCTGCGTGCAATGCACCCCTGCTTCCCACTGCGCCAAGACACCGTTGTGCCTCCAATGAGAAAGACATAGCTGGTGCGACTCTTGCCAGGTGGACTCCACGCCCAGTCACTGTCTCTGTTCCTATCGAGCACAACAGACACCTGCTCACGAAAGCGCAGGCCGAAGGGTGCAGTGGACACGATGTAGCGCACACAATGGACTGTTGCCTCCAATGTTCGTTGGCGTGGAGCCTGCGAGAATTGGGTGAGCAGGTTGACAGTGAAGGCAATGTCGGGCCGTGTCGTGGTGGCCAAGTACATGAGCGAGCCGATGACTCGCAAGTACAGGGTCACATCGACTGGCTCCCCCAGGTCAGCTGGATCATCCACCTTCAGGGTAGCTTGCCCTTCAGGGGTCATGGGCGTGGAGGCCATGCGGACGGCGACGAGGAGGTCAGGAAAGTGCTCCCCCACAGCCTTTGCGTAGCATGCCAGATGGACACAGAGTGTGCGGCGGACACAGTCGCGCACGATCTCCATCCCCAGAAAGACAGAGGCCTCGCGAAGGACTTTCATCTTGTAGGCCGAGGAGAGAACAACCGTGGTAGCGTTCACTGCTCACAGGTCGGGCGAGGCGAACAGAAGATCGTCCACGTAGACGAGGATGGCAGTGAGCGGTGCTAGGGACTGTGAGAGGAACTGAGATGGGTCAGCATCACTCTGAACGTACCCAGCGCGTCTCAGGGTGCTTGTGGTCTCCTGATTCCTACAGCGAGGTGACTGCTTCAGGCCGTACAATGCCTTCCGCAGCCGGTACACGCGACCGGTGTCATCCTCAAAGCTATGTGGCTGGACCATGTAAATCTTCTCCTCAAGGTCCCCGTTGAAGAACACGTTGTTGAAATCCATCTGATGGTGCTCCCACTCGTGCTGTGCCACTTGGCTCAGCAGCGTGAGCGTGGTCGTCATCCGGCCAACAGGGGCAAGGGTCTCGGTGTAGTCCACGCAAGGGACCTGTGAGAAGCCTTTTGCTGTCAGGTGGGCTTTGTAGCGCTCCACAGTGCCGTCTGGTTTGAGCTTCTTACGTAGAACCCCCTTGGCCTTGATGGCCTTGCAGTTCTTCGGCAAGTCCACTAACTCAAAGACGTCGTGCTCTCGGATGGCATCGAGCTCAGCCTGGCAGGCAGCGCCCCACTATTCAGTGTCGGGGGCTGACAAGGCCTCACATAGACTTGAGGGATTGGGAGACAACGGTGGTCCACTGCGTGTGGCCAGGGCATACGCCACAGAGGGAGGGTTGACTGTCACCATGGACTCAACGGCATCACGAGCGAGTCCGCACTCATGAGCAAGTAGTGCCATTCCACGGGGACAGCCAGGGTGAACGTCCGTGAGGCCGCGGGCACTCAGGCCGAGGGCCTTCGTGCCAGGGTCACTGCGGACGACGCTACGCGTGGGGCGAGGGCGGAGGCGTCCGCCATGTGCCCGTGTGTAGGGGTCCGACGGGGCAGGACCAGTGGCCGTTGCTGACTCACATGCCGGTGTGGACTGCACAGTAGGCGCGTTAGTAGAGGATGGCGCGGCCTAGCCTGCAGTGGACGGACCCACAGCAGACGTGGGCACGTCATCGGCCAGAGGCGGGGACGACTCAGAGCCAGACAGGGACGCGGACACAGGATCAGTTAGGGCCTAAGACGTAGATGCAAACTCGGACGCAGACTCGGACACGGGCGAGAGCGGAGAGTCGGGGGCGGAGGAACGAGCTGCACATGGGACGGGGCTGGGAGTGCCGATGGGCACAGCCTTTGGGGACAACCCCTAGGGTGCCGGTGACGGAGTGACCGCACTGGCCGAGGGCACTGTGCCAACTGTGACAGGAACCTCCCCCAGACTACGTGGGGGAGGTTCCTGGGGCATGAGCAGTATGAAGAGTGTGGATGCGAGCAAGGTCGCGGAATGGGAGATGCTCGAAGAAGAGAGCGTCACAGGACTCAACGATGCGGCGTCGCTCAGGGTCCAAGTACCGCCAGGCCTTCGACAGCGAGGCCACGCCGAAGAAGGCGCAGATACAGCCCCTGCTACTCCGATGTGAACCAGACGCAGGCAAGGGAGCCCCAGACATGGGCCAGGCGCATATCCGCGCGACGCCCGTACCACAACTTGTGGGGCGTGCGGTGACCTGGGAGGGGGCCGTGTGGAATGCGGTTCCAGACCCAGGTCATGTAAGCCAAGCCCTTGACGGCAAAGGCCTTAGGCATGGCGCTGTCAACGCGCATGGCACGGACCGCGTCCTCCATGGTGTGGTTCCAGCGCTCTGAGACACCGTTCTGCTGGAGGGTGGCAGGAGCGGAGAGGTTGTGGAAGACACCAAGCTCGGTGAAGGAGCAGGCCATGTCCCCGAGGTACTCGCCACCGCAGTCAGAGCAAAAAGTTTGAAGGCGGCGGTGGGACTGGCGCTCAGCCATGACCAGCCGAAGGTGGACAACAATGGCGGCATCGCTCTTCTGACGCAGATTGTAGACCCAGCGCATGCGCATGACGTCATCAATTAACGTCAGGCTGTAGCGGCCGCGGTCCTCCTTAAACTCGAGAGGGAGCGGACCCATGAGGTCGAAGTGGAAAAGCTCCAAGGGCCGACGAGCCCTGGAGACAGACTCAGGATAGGTGGACCGGTGCATGTTGCCTTCAACACATGGGAGGCAGTAGGTCGTGGGCAACGCCTCGAAGGACGCGGCATCAAGACCGAGAGCAAGCTAAGTGCGGATGAGCTCGTCGACAGCCCCCAGGTGTACATGAAAGAGGCGTCGATGCAGGAGACGGTGGTGCTCGGGGGACAGAGCATCAGCGACGAAGACACGAGTAGTGGGAGAAGGAGGCAAGGGGGGGCACTCGTACAGGACCCAGAGATTTGATAGAGATCATTGATGACCGTCCCACTGAGGACGGTCTCCTGGGTGTCGCGCACAAAGATGCAAGCATCGGCAGCCGTGTGCGTGACACCCAGGCCCATCTTGGTGCAAACACAGACAGACAGCAGGCTGAGTTCCAAATCAGGGACAAAGAGGACGTCGACGATGTATACGGGACCAGCGGGCCCGGTGAACTGCACAACCCCAACACCCTGGACGGGGACCTCATGGCCAGCTGTAGTGTGGACAGAGCGAACAGCGCCAACGGGATGCGAGATGACAGAGGCGTCACAACGAAATGTCATGTGATGGGTGGCACCAGATTCCATGACCCAGGTGGCATCAATGACACGCGTACAAGGGGAAACGTGGCACTCGGTGACTGAATAGGGCACGGCAGCGCGACGCTCGGCGGGCGACATGGCAAGGCGAACGGCGGAGCGTATATGAGACTCATGCAACCAAGACACGTCATCGGGTCCGTCACGTGCACACGACTAGGCATGGGGATTACAGGCAGCATCACGCAATGACACAGACAGTTCACAAGCTATAGACGCCTTCGGCTCAATCAACTCACTCACACCTCCTTGAGATGAGCGCAGGGCAAGAAGCTGGTGCAGCTCGACGATCGTCCTGTCCCTTTCGGCGAGCGCCTGGTCGCAAGGGTCTGTGGAGGAGACCGTTGTGGTGGCGGGCTGCTCTGGGACAGTTGCGGCAGTGGCGGCAGAGCGGGCGGTCGCAGCGGACGTCTGGCGTACGCGTGCCTCGTGTGCCTGCTGCAGCCCGTGCGTGACCCTCGCCCAGTCTAATGGGTGGCCCCTCAGGCAAGTACAATAGGGATAGTGATGGTCGCCCCTGCAGTTGAAGCACACGTGCCGGCGGGTCATCGTACTCTTGGAGCCACTGCTACCGCCGCTGTTGCTACTGCCGTCGCTACTGTTGCTTCTCCCGCCGATGCTGCTGCGGCTGATGCTGCTCGTGCTGTTAGTCCCACCGCTGGAGCCACCGACATACGATTTGCGGCCCTTCTTCCCCTGAGCTGGTGCTGTTGTTGTAGTAGACGGTGGGGAGGAGGATGCGGTGGCAACTGCAGCTGAAGCGTTCTTGTGATGAGCACTTGCGTGCATGCCGGCGACCTCCAAGAAGTGAAGGGTGGCCCAGGTCAGAAGGGTCCCGTCGCTCCCCATGTCGCACAGCAGGGTCTGGTCAAAGTTGCTGAAGGCGCACTCGTAGTAGGGATGCATGCCGTAGAGGATGATCTAGAGGGTGGAGTATTGCGCAGGGGCATCGTCTCCCAACTCCTCGTGCAGCTGGATCGCACGGCGCCTGTAGTCAGCTGCGGACTCCTAAGCAGTCTGGCAGAGGGAGTTTAAGTCGGCGAGGCGCTGGGACGTCAGGGCCAAGGTGGCGCCCTAAAAAAGGGTGACAGCCAATGCCCACGCCGCGCAAGGGTCAGCTCCCGAGCCGGTCAGTGGGTCGCCAAGGAAACGACTGAAGTCCTTGGTGAAGTCCCGGGCGACCTTCATCAGGCCGGAGGCGGCGCGAACTGCCATCTGTGTCTGGGCGGGGTCGGACGCCTGGTAGGGGGTGAAGTAGTAGGCGAGGAACCCCTCGTTCATGGCCCAAATGCGAAAGCGCGGCTCCCATGACTTGTAGTCTCTCCCAGTCCGGAAGACGGACGGGTCCGACTCAAACCACTTGGGTGGCTTGACCGTCGGCAGGGCGACGGTCAAAACCACTACGGGAACGGGCGTAGAGGAGTCGGAGAGGGTCTCCACTACCTCATCAGCATTTCCGCCAAGAGCAAGATGGTCCTCGCTCGGGTCTGTAGGCTGATGCTGCTGCTCGGGCAGAAAGCCCTTGACCAGATCCTATAGCTCCGCGACCTGCCTCGTCAAAGTCAAGCGGCTCTCTGCCTGCAGGTCCGCCAGCATACGCACATGGCGTGCCAAGGTCGTCGGACTTGGCGGCCGCTGCTGATGCTATTGTTGCCACTGCTCCTGCTGCGGCAGCGGGTGCTGCTGCGGGTGCTGCTGCTGCTGCTGCCGCGGTGGTGACGATGACAACGGCCGGCATTGGCCGCTGACGGAGCTGCCCTCGGCAGCTGCGTCGGTGGCGGCGTTGGTGGGGGTGAGTTTTGGCATGACGGCCTCGTCTTAAGAGGACAGTGCAGGGGGTGCTGCCGGTGGTGCTGTCGGTGGTGCTGCTGGTGGAATTTCCACGGCCTGTTGCGGAACACTTCAGACTTGTTGCAGAACAGCCACCGCGTTTGCGCCAATGCGGAACACGGCAGGGTGCCGCGAACTGCCGGGGCACCTCCGTTAGTGCGTTCCACAACCACCGTGGAGCTGCCGCGGCTGCCGACCACGGAACTACCATAAAACTGCCGCGGACTCGCGACCGCAAAGCACTGTGGAGCACCAACAGCGTGTTCCAGAACCACCACGGAGCTGTCACGGCGGAACGCCGCGGATCCGCGGGACACCGCGAATCTGCAGCGGCACCGTTACCGCGGAGTGATGCACTTCGGAACGCTGTGTGTAACCGCGGTAGATTCGTGGCATCGTCGGCACGTTTTGTTGCGGAACAGCCACCGCGGTCTCGCCAATGTGGAACACGGCGGGGTGCTGCGAACTACCGGGGCGCCTCCATCAGCGCGTTCCGCAACCACTGCGGAGCTGCCGCGACTGGCGACCGCGGAACTGCCGCGGACTCGCGACCGCGGAGCACCGTGGAGCACCGATGGCGTGTTCTAGAACCGCTGCGGAGCTGCCGCGACGGAATGCCCCGGATCCACGGAACACCGCGGATCTGTCGTGGCACCGTCACTGCGGAGCACCGCGATTTTTCCGCGGAGCGGCTTCTGCTGTCGCGGAACGGCCGCGGAACTGTCGGGGTGTTTTTAAGAAAGCGGTCGGAGTTGTGGTGGGTCTTTTTGGACCTCTCGCCGAGACAGTGGGCGATGCTGCTGCTGCTACTCAAGGCAACGGCTGCGGTTGCTCACTAAGACTGCAGTTGCTGTGCCTCTGCTACGCAGCTGTGCGAGCACTGGCTCGCTGCTCTGATACCATGACAGAATGCATGCAAGCATGTGCTAGGCAGTAGGGCAGAAATCAACAGCAAGGGTTTTACTAGCACGATGCATCAATGCGTCTGGCTGCAAGCAATGTGCAGAGAGAGTTAAAAAATGAGGCCTAGACAACCTAAATAGTGTCTCTGACCTAGTGGGTGCACACACACGCCGCACACAAGGGTACACATTTTCTAACAGGACAAAACAGTGGCAAAACCACAGTTTTGGGCATAACTCACTGTAGACATGTCAGAACGACGAGTCATATGAACCAGAACAGCCGCATCGACGATAGCTATGCCCTGATAGGCTGCAAGCCTATGTGCTGTCCCACAGCATGAATCTAAACAAACTGAAAGTCTTCAGGGCACCCGTCCGGCCGCCGGTCTTCTGCCACGGTGGCCATGTCAGCGATCTGCACGTGAATGGACATGAGCCGAGGGGTCACCAAAAGCCATGTACGACACACACAACAACACCGGTACCATGTTACCAACGTTATTGGTAAAATACCACGGTATTGTAAAAGTGCAGCGGTACACGGTATACCACTGTGTAAAACGCACATTGTACCATGGTACTAAAATGTGTAGCACGGTATTGAATTCCGTAATACTTCTCTATTACCAAAAATGAATTCTAAGCTAAAAAACTAAGATCAGTGGTAAATGTCAGAAACTTGGAACAAAAGTATGTGTAAACACAAACCTTAATGTCTCTTACACATGCCTATTTTTTAGAACTCAATGAAAGGACAATAAAATTGAATATACTTTCAAGCCTATGAATTTTGGACATGTTTGTCCAAAATTCCATGCATTTTTTTTGGTCTTGTTTTGGTCGAATGTCTTGTTCATGTCCTTGGTCTATCCCGAAGACTTCGCTTTTCGAACCATGAGCTTTTGAATGTCGAAGGCGAAGTCGTGCGTTGCAACTCGCTTTGCAGGTAAATTCGCACCTCTCTTCCCAGTTTGCTTCGCTATGTTCCACGTCCGCGTGCAGTCCCACTTGCAACGCGATAGTTTGGTGCCGCCGCAGCCATTATGTCACGTGTTGCGACGCAATGGCTTCCTGCGCCAATCAATTGCCTTGCCTTATGCAATTCATTGGCTTGCCGACACCGCCTGCAAGCCAATGAATCGCGGTAGCAATGTTGCATCCTACAGTTGTGTGACGCGGTTGCATCATGCAAGTGCAGGTTGAAATGCACAAACCCACGTAACTTGCATGGGTTTGCGCATTTCATCTTCCTGTCATCAATCTTGCAAGATTGACGGCAGCTGAGCTGATTATTGTACCGATGTCGTCAATCTCGCTTGGACTGATGACAGGAGGATTTGTTCATAATCTTATTACATTCTCAAACATTCATAACACGCTACCGATATGATGGCAAATATATCTCTTCGTGTATGATTTAACCGTGGTATTGTACCGCGGTACAATACCGTGGTATTGTATCGCAGTACAATACCGCGGTACAAGAGAGGGGCAACCTTAGATGTCGGTAACGATAGTGTACCATTACCGCAAAAAAAACACAAGACCGCGGTGTTACCAATACCGCGGTACAATGTAACAGTACACCGCGGTACTGGTAATACCGCCATCAGCCCTGCCCGGGATCATGGGGACAGGCAAAACCAACTGGATGAACACCACACTTGAAGACAAATTGTCTTAGAAAATTCTGCTAAGTGTCTTTGTGAGGAAGTCAGCTCGTGGTGAACGTGTATGAAAATGGTGGTCAAACGGCCACGGAAACGTCAGATATAGTTTGCGCAAAAAAAGGGAACGAAGTACAAGTGTCCTAGTAACAGGCGACACCCCTGTTACAGGTGGGGCTTGCTAGTCGAGGCTCACCCGTCGGCCGGCGAGCGAAGCTCGCCAGCACACTGTGAGGGCAAGGGCGAACTCGCTCCTCGACCCAGAAAAGGCGCGGCACTAGCCGCGCCTGGCCTTGAAAGACCAAAGTAAGCCACAACTGAACTGACCTAATCTAGACCTAGGAAAACATCAGCATTGAGGTCTCAAGTAGGTTTCTTAAGCAAAGCGACACTGTAGTCCACTGCACATGCAAGGACTAAAGTAGGTCTTGGAACAGGCATGGGCCGACGGTCGGCGAGAGACAAATGACGGCGCAGCCAGAGAGAGAGAGAGAGAGAGAGAGAGAGAGAGAGAGAGAGAGAGAGAGAGAGAGAGAGAGAGAGAGAGAGAGAGAGAGAGAGGGAGAGAGAGAGAGAGAGAGA
>SZWC01014552.1:2500-16203 GCA_023375785.1 Penium margaritaceum
TATACATATACATAGAGATATACATATACATAGAGATATACATATACATAGAGATATACATATACATAGAGATATACATATACATAGAGATATACATATACATAGAGATATACATATACATAGAGATATACATATACATAGAGATATACATATACATAGAGATATACATATACATAGAGATATACATATACATAGAGATATACATATACATAGAGATATACATATACATAGAGATATACATATACATAGAGATATACATATACATAGAGATATACATATACATAGAGATATACATATACATAGAGATATACATATACATAGAGATATACATATACATAGAGATATACATATACATAGAGATATACATATACATAGAGATATACATATACATAGAGATATACATATACATAGAGATATACATATACATAGAGATATACATATACATAGAGATATACATATACATAGAGATATACATATACATAGAGATATACATATACATAGAGATATACATATACATAGAGATATACATATACATAGAGATATACATATACATAGAGATATACATATACATAGAGATATACATATACATAGAGATATACATATACATAGAGATATACATATACATAGAGATATACATATACATAGAGATATACATATACATAGAGATATACATATACATAGAGATATACATATACATAGAGATATACATATACATAGAGATATACATATACATAGAGATATACATATACATAGAGATATACATATACATAGAGATATACATATACATAGAGATATACATATACATAGAGATATACATATACATAGAGATATACATATACATAGAGATATACATATACATAGAGATATACATATACATAGAGATATACATATACATAGAGATATACATATACATAGAGATATACATATACATAGAGATATACATATACATAGAGATATACATATACATAGAGATATACATATACATAGAGATATACATATACATAGAGATATACATATACATAGAGATATACATATACATAGAGATATACATATACATAGAGATATACATATACATAGAGATATACATATACATAGAGATATACATATACATAGAGATATACATATACATAGAGATATACATATACATAGAGATATACATATACATAGAGATATACATATACATAGAGATATACATATACATAGAGATATACATATACATAGAGATATACATATACATAGAGATATACATATACATAGAGATATACATATACATAGAGATATACATATACATATACATGTATATGTATATGTATATGTATATGTATATGTATATGTATATGTATATGTATATGTATATGTACATGCATGTGTATATGTATACTTACATGTATATGTATATGTATATGCATCTGTATATGTATAATTTAATGTATATGTATGTGCATATGTATATTTATGTTTACATGTATATGGATATTTGTTTGAAGTTGTTTCTCCTAAAAGGTATTTGAATATGATCTGAAAGTCTAGATTTAATTACATGAAAAAATAATTTTTTTCTATTATGATTACTCGCGTTATCATTTTTATGATTTTTAAAACATACGTCATTATTATTTTGAACATTTCCTTACATCATTAACTTTTGGTTTCACTTGTCCCACATGAAGCACATCCTTTGATGTTGAGGACAAAATCTTAGTATGAAAGTTTTTGGTGCGTATTTTTCTATGTTTTTTCATAAAGGTTTAAGTCAAACTATGGTAGTCTATGGAAGGGACTGTTGTTCATGAGGATGTACCTTTGAAATCACTTCTCAATTTGTGGGCATCGTGAGTAGAAGGTATATGACGATTATGATTGCTTCATAAATGTAAGAAGCGTGGTAGGCGAGCAATTGCATGCAAAATGGGACGGTTAGGAGGAGCTCCACACGAAGCGAGCTCCGTGCCGGCAAAATGACCTCTACCCCTCCCCCCCCCCGCCTTTCGCTTCTGTAGGTTCGCTATTTTTTATCGTGTTCGTCGCAAGACAGGAAAAAAGAGAAAAAACCATGCGATTAGCTACGCGATGTTCGCATGTCAGCCTTCGCATGTGCGAGTTTCGATTTGTCAGGAGCTGCTGACACGATTTTCCGGGAATGGCTGTAGCTGTTACAGGGCCGTGAAACGATGGCCGTATGCGTAAGACCTTCCATGTCACAGTAACTCAGCAGTTCAAACAGCAACGAAGTTGGCCAGATCTGGAAGCTGACCTCCGAAGTTGGCCGAATAATTAAGAGGTTGAGGTTGGTCCGCCGTAGACATAAGAGAATTCAAAAACATTGCCAGATTCGGAAAATGGCCCCTGGGGTGGGACCCTGCTGTACAGCAAGGCCTCCAAGAGGAATGACTTTCTGTGGGGGGGGGGGGGTAGTATTCAACAGTTGGCTCGGTCGAAAGAGGAATGGCCGATGACACAGCGGTCGCAGGATGGTAGGTCAAACAAGGTGTTAGAGGCGCAGTCCTGTAAAAATTGTAACAGAAAAATTGGCCACAAAATCATACGATCGATGTGCCAACGACGGATTCCAACGATGAAGCACTAGGAAGGTGACTTCCTGTGTTCCCGCTTGCTCCAGCGCGGGAATCGCCGATGTGGATCGTATGCGAGTTGGTTGCAAGATGTTCTTACCAATGAGGGCCATCGCAAAATTCTCACGATTGCCGCCGTCGGCGATGAAGAGGTGAATTCTATTTTCGCGCTACATTGTTCATTCATTTTTCTGTCTGCCCTCACCCCGCAGCCGATGAGAAGAAAACAGATGAACGAAAGCACTGCGAATGGACTGCGCCTCGGTAGGATTTGTTGAGTTCAACTCCGTCTCACGAGGCTCTGTGATGGGATGAGTTTACATGTATGTATTTTGTCACCATCCGAGTCATCCTTTTGTATTGCGAATTCCGTCCTCCAATTCGTCATGACGCTAATGACGTGGAGGTTGTCGGTTTGAACTCACAAAAAAGCACGAAGCGTCGTTGTACGTATGTAGGAAGCGAGAATATCGCATCGAAAAGCGCGAGTTCAATGTTGAGCCGATTCACTCATCTGTTGCGGGAGCATTAACTAATGACGTTCATCTACCCGCGATTTCCAGGGAAAGGATGAACTTCAGCCGATAACGGGGCTCAGCCCTGAGCTCCACTCCCGTCGCAACGAATCGCTGCTGGACCTGGCAAGTGACCAGCGCTTCCAAAATGTTGAGGAAAATTTTCATGACATCGGTCGTTGAGATCATCATCGTACCCATCTTCGGAAGTCATGTTTTCGATCGAAAAAGGCCCTGGAAGGACGAGGATTCTAGCGGTTGACATCGTTCTACATACCCAAACGAGACTCAACCATTGCTGCCCATGATTGGTTCACGGGCTCTCGCGACGAAAAGCGGTGGTAATGTTCACGGGCCTCCCAGTTCACCAGCAGAGGAAATAAGGATTGCGGTTGGAATCGATGGTTGGGCGAGTTCAAGCATCGTTCTCGCAAGTGCTGTCCGCGGGGTCGGCACTGGCGAGAACGCTATCGAGGCAATTCAAGTTGACCCTCTGCGTTTATCCGGCCAGACGGGGCTCCTTCACTTCGTGTTCGATCGACTTAACGGGTCCAGTGAACGGAGGATATCGATTCAACCAACAACCTTCCACCAATCAACGTGAAGCACCGGTTGTTGCCAGTCAAAAGTTCGATGCCAGTCTTTGGATCGACCTTTGGACATGACCATAAACATACGACTAATGACCGGCTTCCTAAGGGAGACGAAAGCTGTGTACCTAAACAGTCCTCAATCATGTTGAGCAAAGTCTGTGTCCGGTAGCGTTCTAGCACCGATTCCAACCACAACCAGCCTCACCCAAGGGATGATAACTTCAGTTCGAACGACTTCGACAAGAAATGGCTATACATAGAGGGCCTCGAAATTATTTCCGTCGCCCAGAACGACCACCAAGTGATTCGCTACAATGTCTACAATCGCTGTTAGCTCGAAAACGACAACACCGTACACAGGATAATTACAACAAATATTCGAATAACATAACTCTGTTTGAATCCCAAAAGGACCACTCTCAAATTGAGGCACAAGCAAGCCGCATACGTATCCGACAAAACGTAATGAACGATGATGAGAACATTGAAAACATATTTGAATCAATGAAGATCCATAAAAAAAATGGGAAGCATATCTAAAATACGATACCCTCACCCAGATTTTTGTTCAAAGTGTATCTCTCATACAATCAAGTTCAATCTTTTGTTACAATATGGTACATGGTTTTGAAACTAAAACTTTTTTACATGAAATCAATGCTACAATTAATGAATTCATAAACAGTAATGATAATAGTTTTAATCCGCAAACATAAAAAACATTTCATTCAATATCTTGAGGTACATACCAGGACAAGTGAAGATAGCACCACGTTCCATATTTATTCAATCTGAAAATACATATTTAGATTTAATGAATAATAAAGAATACTAAAATCATAATAGTGATTATGGGCTCAAGTTTTATAAAGTTTAATCCCTTGGAATTATTTTTTAAAATATATGTGTTTCTTAAGAGTTGCATTCCCATAACGTTTATTCAATATTCTTAGTAGATATATCTTGAAATATGATAAAATCAATCTAGGGATAATTTTGAAAGAAAATAATGTTTCTGCATTTGCTTAAAAGAGACTTTTTCAAAGAGATAAAAACTAAATTAAAATGCTGAAAATGTTGTGCTTGAATGATCATTCATTATGTTAACAGTAAACGTAGTTCTTTTTCAATTTTATTTTATCCTCAGAAAGGACACTAAATCCCTTTTTTTCGAAATTGCATTTTATACTCACAAATGATACTGAAACTAAAAATAAGTAAAAGATTTTGTTTGTACCACAAGCGTAACTTTGTCCATCACACAGATGTATATGTATTTGAAATAAGTGACAATTGTATATTCTCGGGTCAATGAACTTAGGTCATAAGACTAATAAAAGTAACTTTCTTGCGTAGAATGCCCTGAAAAATATTTTCACATCAAGCTAGCACCCAAGTTTATCTTCCACGCACATAACCACATTTATTGCCTTGAATGGCAACGGCCCAAAACACATGAAATGAAGTGGAACTTATAAAATCCGATTTGTCAAGATTTCATGAAAGCAATTTCAAAATTACAGGTGGTTGGAAACAATCCATTACCCATTTAGATGAATTAACTTGTTCATAATTTGGTTAAAAAGGATGAAATATATATATAATTTGGTATTGATCAAATGAAATTAATCTATTCATCATTGACAAAAACTATATATTTTTGTGAA
This sequence comes from Penium margaritaceum, assembly GCA_023375785.1. Lineage (NCBI taxonomy): Eukaryota > Viridiplantae > Streptophyta > Zygnematophyceae > Desmidiales > Peniaceae > Penium > Penium margaritaceum. Next base: position 7,849 of record SZWC01014552.1, read on the forward strand.
ATTTATTCATAAAAGAACATAAACGATTATAAATACTGACATTGTCTCCAGAGCAATTTCATGCTTCCATTCGCTCACATAGTGATGAATAAAACAATAAAATCAAAATAACAATCAACCTAAAAGTTCATAATTTTGAGTCAAATTTCATCCCATTCTATTGATATTATTATATTTAAGGTATTTATTGTTCTAATGATTATGATCTAATCATTAGAGGATTCCATGACGTGATAAGATTTCAAATAAAACTTTATTTTTTATTTCTGTGTTAATTCGTATTTTTAAGGAATGAACTAAAACTTTCAAGAAGTTTAAGGAAATCAAATCATTTATAGATATTTATTTAAAACCACAAACAATACTAAGAAAACTAAAGTGCCCACATGTCCTTTAAACTTGACCATTCAACCTTACATGTTAACTTTTACAATAGGATGCGTATGCATACTTATATTTATCATTAAAACAAAACCCTACAACGGATTGGAATGACAACCATTTGAAAAATATCCACCTACAATTTTGAAATTTGTAGATGAAAATCAACTCATGAGACGTCTATTCTTTTGTATTCATTTGTGTTTCGAGATTTTTTTACTCATAAACTCATTAATATTGTTTAAAATGGTCTGTTTTAGGTTATTAAAACCGGATTTCAACATATTGATTGGTGAAACATATTTCAAATGGTAGGTATATTAGTTGTAGTTCTTTACAACATGCTTATGTAAACAGTCTGGTGCTTCTTTTTTTATGTTTTTGTCTTTATTAATAGTATTATCAAATGAATGGATAGAATGTTTTCATGACGAGTTATAGTGTAACTTTTGCGTTTTTAACTACATTTATTACATACGCATTCATTCTTAGAATTCTGTTCATCAATATAACAACATTGATATTAAACAACATTTCATAACTAGAAAAAAGTCTTCTTGAGATGAATAAACTACTTGTTTTCTCAATGATCCCAAAAATACAACCCACTAATGTCACTCGAAAATCAAATAAAAAAGTAAGATTTTTTTTGTGCAATGTTTTTCCCTTGTTGAACTGATTTAAAAGCAACAAGACATGGAGTACAATGATGTTGAATGAAGTTTTGGTTAAAATTGTTGCTGAATCACATACTCACTACGTTTTTGTTCAACCCATGGAAAATTAACTTTTAAATGTTTTGTGTTATTTGTTATTATCTTCTTAGCTAGTGCATAAGGCTTTTCCACCTCAAAGACTGGTTAGTGAAATGTCTTTGCATTTAAGTTTTGTTTCATCCAACATACGAGAGCGACAATGGAGGCACTGAAAGTGGTTGTTAGCGTTGAAAGTAACTTGTCGCTTGGTATATGCAAGAGGTATACTTATTTTCAGTTCTTGCATAACTCATACAAGTTAAAGCAGTCGACCCGAGAAAAAATTGGTTAGGATTATGGGAGTCAAGTGCTTAATGGTAGATTTTCTAAGAACCCCATCACGGAGTTTCAAAAGAGCCGAATAACTCGTGTATGCATGAAATGCAAGGTGTGAATATAATCCGTACAGATTATAAAAAACAAACTACAAACCAAGTTGGAAATCATGTTATCTTCCAGCTGATGTCGACGGGTAAGCAAGAAAAAAATTGAATGGGGATATTGCTTCCACATGAGAATCATTAGGGAGAAGTGACCCCTTTGTATTTTTACATGAAATTTCCTCAATTTCATGTAGGTTTTTATGTTTTGTGTGGACTCCATTTGCGCCAAATATACAATAACATAAATGAAACACGGGTGTTTACTTGTAAAAAACAAAGGGGTCATTGCTTGGTTACTCACTCGCTATCGTGAAAAAACACCTGTCTTTGTTTTCAATGTTTTTTTACATGTAAACCTCCTTGTTGAACGCACAAACCTCAATGAAACCCTACCCCAAATGAATTTGGGGTTTTATTCTTCTAGTTTTGTGTGAGCTCTTGTTGTGCCCTTTAGAAGCGAGGCCTAGCAAGTTCCCTTTCAACTCATGGGGAGTCTCCAACTCCCCTCAAACCCTCAACAAACCTCTCCCTTCTAGTATTAAAAACCCTTCAACAAAGGAATTTGTCATACTTTCTAGGGACGCTGCATGCCATGCCATGTTTACGCATGAAATGGAGCCTTACCATGCCTTTTTACTGTTTTTCTTTCTTATTGGCGTGGCAATAGTAGCGATTAATGGGTTGTTAGGTAATGTTTATATACTTACGGCAAATGAATTATTGAGTTCAAAACCTAGGTATATGTGACTTGTTATCATTCCAAAAACTCTATTCACATTAGAATGTAGCATTTGATGTTGATCCACCCTCTCGCAGGACCTAACAAGAAACCTTAAGTGTGAAATTTTGACCTAATCCCATCCACTACCAAATTGGTTGTCATGAGCAACCATGTAGGTACTTGGTCCTCCTCATCAATCTCCATTTCACGAATTTTGTGATTCCCTCAAGATAAAATGGTTCTAATCATAACAAGCTTTCACCATGTGGACATCATTTTGTTTAATCAAGATGAAATAAATAATGCCTTCCTATTTGAAGCACCAAAATGAAAAACATTAGCAGAGAAAATAGTGGGAGGGGCAGGTTTTCACAAGTCCACAATCCATTATTTCAAAAATGACACCTGATGTTTATCAAATCTTCCAAGTGAAGAATAAGACGTGTTCTAAAAATTCCATTGAAACACTTAAAACAACATGTGGGTGGTCCAATTCTTATACCGGGTACATTCTAATGGCATGGAATAACCTAGTGTCTGGGAATACTATGTTAACATGATATGCTTTGTGAGTTGGCACGAGGCTTGCTGTGCTTAAAGCTATACACATAGGGCTTATGTTCATCATTAAAGAGAAGCCAGGGAGACATGTGTTTCAAGTAAGGGCTTTGGCAATGTTGCTCTTGGAACCAAAGATACCCTGATATTCTTTTCATTCCTTTAAAAAGAAAGAAGAGAAGAGGAGAGAATAAGAAATTGATACTTAAAGGATGGCCATTTTGAACTTACGACGTCATTCACCAAGGAGAGTCAAACCCGGAGCTGGCTTGGCTTCATCATAATATTTGCTAAATGTTCGGCAACGTATTCCATGATGTATCGTGCCTTTATGTTTTCGATAAATTTGATCCTATCGGCCGCAATTCTTTTCAAAATTGGACAAGAAGATATGGTAAAAATGTCTCGAAGACACACCACTAGTATCCTACTGAAGTAAGCGTGAGGTGATCAATCTCGAGCCTTGTGATGCGCAATGGACGTTACAAATCTAGAAAAACTTCTTCATCTTGGCCATTGCTGAAGCTTTACACCAAAGCTCTTTTAACAAAGAAAACAATAAAAATTCAAAACACCTAACTAACTTTATGAATGTGGTCAACCTAGTTTTATGAACGTCTCCATGCCTTACTTTTGACCGCGGCATGCAAACAAGCCAATGTAGTTACAACTTGAAAATGAATGAACACTTATTAAATGTGATCAAGCTTGTGGAGAAATCAGATAAACCAACATGAACTACACTACATACACCTATTTTTGTTTCAAAAAATTACCTTTGGTTCACCCATGAGTTCATGAAAATTCTATGAGTCGTATGGGATACTTGATATCCCTTAAATTTCTGAGATAATCACTTGTTCATGGCCTATTCTTGATCTAGAAAGTTTTACTCCGAGTGAGTGAAAAATGAGGTGCGTGTGAGAGAAAATGCAAGGCATGTATTTGTTGAAATGAGGTACGATCTCACGGCCTCTGGTGATTGAAGCTCAAACGTTCAAATTTGGACTTTGCATTAGTTGTTCAAGGTTCTCGCACCTCAGTATGTCTCCGGACTTAAACAGTGCGAGAATTCAATAGTTTCTTAAGTATGGTTAGGTGGAAATAGACATCCAGTATACAATCTTAAACGGATCCAGTTTTGGGATATTACATAAATGACCAAAAGGGTTTTCAAAATTCAACGAATTTGCTTTTTAGTACGGTATGACATATTGTTCCTTTCGTGACCTTTTCAACTCAATCGTAACGTGCTTCTTGGATATGCCACATGTTTGTCTTTTTTTAAACAAGTGTAACTCTAGTGTGCCACGTGGCTTAAATATGTCTTTGCATGAAAGGAGGCAAATGGGATGAATTCAAGTTCAAAGATACTCTAAGTATCGTAGGTTTGGCCCAAAAGGTCAAGCTCACTTGTGTTCGCTACATTTGGTTTAAACGTTTAAGGTTTCAATACCCATTTCAGACAATTAGGGTGGTTCCATTCCTATGTGGAGGAATATAGCACTAGTGTACCACGTGCCTTAAATTTGACTTGGCTTGTTGAGTTACAAACAAGGTGATTTGATCGTTCGAAATCCTGAATGCAATCTGTTTTTGTCCAATGGACCAAGGATTTCATCTCTTTATCTATGAGAAGGAGTTAGATAGGGTGCTTATGTTAATGTACACCACATAATATTCTACATTCTACTCAAATGTTCCATGTGAGGGCATAATCAACTTTCTATCCAAATCGCAAGAAGCTTCATGCCAACCCGTCCATCGCTTGAAAAATAGACCTTCCCCAGCTAGTGGTTTAAGAAAAAGCAAACAAACAACTTGCTTCACCATGATTGATCAGCAAAATGCTTCATAAATTGAGGAAAGCAAGTTTGGGCATTTCTAATCCCCTCAGAATGCTCACTCCCACGTGTGAAATTTGATGGAAAGATATTTTTGGTTGTTTCAATGTAAAAAATATGCTTGATGTTGAGTGTACAAGCGTGGATGGCTTGATTGAAAGCCAAAAATAGCCTTCAATCCTGTAGTTGGACTTTGCCAGCTTTGAGGACAAAGTCGGCAAATTTTTACACTGGCCTTACCGATGTCAAAAGTTACGCTATTGCGATTTTTGGCGTTTGCAAGTGCAAACTCAAAATCTTACACGATCATAAGGGCTCATTCATCAACCTTAAACGAAACTACTAGTTACACCAAAGGGTTTGTGTTGTTTTCTTTGGTTTCCCAGTACCTGTCGGACAACACGGCTATTGTGCCTAATATGTCTCCTTAGACTGATTTTTTTCTATGTTTTGCAAGGGTAAGGCCGCAAAAAACATAAAACCTTACATCAAACCAGAGGGTTTGTGTGTCAAATAGCAAAGCGCCAAAAGCTCCATCTTGGTAAAAAAACACCCAATTTAAAACACTATTTTTTCTTGTCACAGAAAAATCTTGTTTGAATGTGCAAATTGTAATAAGAAAACACCCTTAGAACAATTGATATCCTAGGATTTTAGTTTTTTTTTGTGAGATCTTGCTTCGCCTAGTCTAAGCTTGGCCCAAGAGGTTCCCCTTCAACACATGAGGAGCCTCTGACTCCCATGTAACCCACATGTAAATCACCCCTTCAACATTAGCAAACCCCTCAAATAATGGCTTGTGAATGTCTATAAATGTTTTCAATGTTAGCTTGTCGATTAAACACCACATGCAACATTGACACTCTGCATTCTCATTTTGTACTGGTGGGACACCACCATTATGAAGACAACGAGTTGGGGAGCCCCTTTCTTCTGAAAGACAAGTAACATAGTCAAATTCTTGTGATCATTAGATAAGGTTTACACACATTCAAATTATGTGGGTAATCTTAACATGTACCCTCTCTGTCAATGGGTCGTAAAAAATGTTTGTCTGATGTAACAATGTTTTTTTAACTTTTAAAAATCAAATTTGCAATCTATCCATGAGCACCTCGTATTGTTGTGGTGATTCAAGTTTTAAAAAGCTAGATATAAATGTACTGTCTCTTCCAAGGGAAAGAATGCTACAATATTCCATACATGGTTCTATTTGATGTAGAAAAAGGTACGCAATTCCAAACACAAAACCTCATAATGAACAACTCTTGTTTTACCTGTGGTTATGATCAACTTGTTTTCAACTCAGTGCTTTTGAAGAAATGCCAATGAAGCAAAAACCTTTAAAATCTGTTAAAGACTAGAAATCGCATGAAGATCTCAAGAAATGGGTTCTATGCGTCCCATAAATGTGAGAGCACTATCTCTTGGGGTATGCGGTAGATGTATGGTACCCACATTTGGAAGCAAATTTTCATTTCAAAGTCGAAGGGATGGTGTACATAAAGATATTGCTACCTTAAATGGTAGAACTTTGTTTTCAAGTAACAACATAAGACTTTAGGTCACCAAGTCATCTGAACCAAACATCAAAAATATTTTTTCTTTACAGATAAATTTAAAACAATTCATTATTGTGTACCCACAAAACAAACTATGACTCTCATTTTCTTGTTGTTCAAGAGAAAAGCAACGTTCTGCTCGTGGTTTGGAAGAAACGAAACCATTCGCCCACCATGCCTTAAAAAAGCAACCATCTACCCAGCATCCGCAAAAAAATTAAGCAATCATACACCCATTTCTTCATGCTCCATCACAACAAATGTTTTGAACGTGACATAGGAAAATCTGCCATGATGCATCTGTTTGAGACATAATGAGTGATAAAACATTCATTCATCAATGCTACATGGTACGTGGTGGGAACATGAATTGTTTTTAGCATGTCTAGGTTCCTATGGTATTCTTTGTGAAACACTGGCATGTGCGCAATTTTATGTGTGGCATTGTTATTTGCGTTTTTGGTGTGACATTTTCATATGTGCTATGTTTTGCTTGGATTTGTCATATTTATTATTTTGTGCGTGCCAATTGTAAATTAGCTATAGATTTGCAACACATTGGTACATGTGACTTGAACCTGTCATTATTTACTTTGCCTGTGCTGTTGGCGCAAAAATCATTGACCAATCAGATTTCGAGAGGGAAATGTCTGAAACCCTAGAATCAAAATCAGAATCAATGCGTCGATTCTTCGCATGGGATTGTCGGGCCGATTCTATTCAGACTGTCGTGCTCTCTTTGAGGCCCACTAGGATCGTTGGAGGAGAGAAGCAAGAAGTTTGTCCGGACGAATCGACGTTGAGGGCCTGGCCACGCAACCTTTACGACTGCAATGCTACAACCCCATGAACACGAACTACTTGCCATCGCTGAAATCTGTCGTTGAGGAGGCCCAACTACGCATTGCATCGACAACCAGCCCCACCTTTTGAGGTTTTCTGGTTTTCCCTTGTAGAGTGATCCATTCCTCGACCCAGGAGGATGGACGTCGGCACAGAGCCATACGGGATGCAGGATCGCTACCTGAAAGGAGGGCCTCGCATTAGAGCATACGTGCACATTGTTTACCGAGATAACCTGAGTTGGTTTAGTGATCTCGGGTGTAGAAGTCGTGGCCGACGACGGCGCGTCAGCCCTACCATCACCTTGGAGGACCCCAAGCGGGTCAGTCCACCAGGCAGCCTCGACCGCGCAAACCACCAGCAGCAGCAGCAGTCGCGGCGGTTTCACCAGCGAACGCCGCGAGCCGGTAGCATTCGCGAGGCCATGGCGCGACCTCTGGCGTCCCAGGCGTTTGTGCTGGTGATGGCGGTGGCGCTGGTGGTGGCTGCGCCGGCTGTGTGGCAGCCGGCGTACGCCCTCCAAGTGCGGACGGCAAAGCTCACGCAAACGCAAGCGCAGGCGCACACACTACCTCGCGGCGGTGAGTGCGGCTCGGCATGCGGCTCGGGTTGCGGCTCAGGTTGCGGTTCGAGATGATGAGGGTGCGGCACGTGGTGGTGGGGACAAGACGCTGCCAGGTACGGCTGGGAGAAGCACAGGCTGTTGGCGGGGGCTGTTGTCACCTGCCACCCTGCCCAGCCGGCCCAACACTGCCGCCCTCGTTGCCACCTTCACTGCCACTTCCACCTTGGACTTGTCGCCGCCTGGTGCAGCAGGAGCGGTCACCACGACGTCTGTGGCACAATCAGCGCTGCAGTGCAACCTAGCTGCGCGTGAACGCGGTGAACCGCAGTGCACAACGGTGCGGCGGTTGCCGCAGCCTGCGATTCATGCCAACAGCCCAATTCTGATGAAATGTCTTGCTTGCGGCGAAAGCCCGAAAGCGAATGCCGTGGCTCGTCTTGCCGCAAGAGTCTTGCTCGCCTTGCCCTGCTTGACCACTTGTCGATAAAGGCTTCACTACGAAGCAGAGTTTGGCGTTATGCTGGAACACTGCACGACACGACGAGCTATGCCATTGGGTGTGAGGTGTGGTAGTGTCTTGTCCGCAGCATGAGCACAACATTCAATGCTATTCGTTGGCGCTTCATGGATATGTGTCCCCCCACCCCCGGGCCCTCCCTTCACTCCGTCATCGTCGACGTTGTCGTCGCCGCTCCTCCTCATCCTCATCCTCATCCTCATCCTCATCCTCATCCTCATCCTCA
>SZWC01014552.1:25744-44968 GCA_023375785.1 Penium margaritaceum
CGTCAGGCACATAGCAGATGTTGGGCTATAGCGTCGCGGGACAACGCACTATGGCTCCAGGGCACGTCGTCGGGGGAGGACGACTGGACCTTCCTCCTAGCAGCGGAATTCCGACTCCATGCGTCGCTTTGGCTAGGCCTCCCCCTCGCACACCTGGAGCACGTACGGGTACACCCCCAACATGCTACAGTGACCCGCCGTGAGAAGGAGGGTGGCGCGATCTGGCGTGTTCATAACGCCATCCGCGACGAGCTCGCTGACGTCTGCCGAGAGCACCGTCTCCCGGTCCACATAGAGCCGACGGATGTGCTGCCCCTGCCGGGAGGGTGGGGGTACCTCCGCCCAGACCTCACCTTGGTGGACCACGACCTTGGCATCACATGGGTGTTGGACGTCACGACGATGGACGCACAGGGACAGCGAGCCACAGGGCCGGGGTGAGCCCTGGAGGCTGCTGAGGAGGAGAAGGCTGAGAGATACAGAGCGGCTCCGTGACAGGGACCCCACCTGCGACCCCTAGCTTGGAAGACCCTAGGAGGCCTGGGGAAGGAGTTCTGGGTCTTCTTGGCCCGCCCGGCCAAGATCTGCCTCTCACGCGGGACTCGACAGTGCTCGGCGGAGGCCCTCGCGCTCTTGGCACAGCGTGCGGTGAGCATCCTTGCACAGTAGGCCTCCATCGCGGGGATCCGCGCCCAGTGCGGGGCCATCCGGCACTACGGCCACGCACGCCAGAGCCTCCGCCCCCTTCACCGGCGAGGTGGCCCCCATCGCGCGCTAGGGACGCGTGCACTCCCTCCTCACACTCTCTGCCCTCTGCGGGGTGGAGCCGACTTTCTGGGAAGCCTAGCTCCAAGAGGCTCTGGGATGTATCTATTTGCCCTTCCCTTGTAGCAATCCTGGCCAGAGGGCCTTGCCGGAGAACCCTGCTTTGGTGTGCTCGACGTGGCGCGAAGGACTTTGGCATCCTCCCCACTGTGTAAAGGTCCTGGCCATAGGGTCTTGCCCGAGAACTCTGTTCTTGCCTGTTTGAGGTGGCGTGACGGACTTTGGCATCCTCTCCACTGTCTGTGATGCTGTTATGTTTTATGGATAAATAATTATTTTCAAGAAAAAAAACTCACCGTTCAAAAACAAAAAAAAAGCCACCACCACGATAGATTCAGCCCAAAGAAGCCACCACCCTGACAGATTCTGCCAAAAAAGCCACCACCACGACAGATTCTGCCTAAAAAGCCGCCACCATGGCAGATTCTGCCTAAATAGCCACCACCACGATAGATTATGTAGAAAAGGCCACCACCCGGACGAATTTGCTAAAAAAAGCCACCACCACGACAGATTCTGCCTAAGAAGCCACCACCACGATTCATTCTGCCTAAATAGCCACCACCGCTTACCAAGCAGCCACAGAATCCACTGCGCAACAGGCCGTCAACCATTGCTGCTGCCGCTAACAGAACTGACACTCTGTCGTCCACCACCTCTGAAGCAAACCGTGTTGTGGCTGCAGCCGCCGCCACCACCGCTGCAGCTGAAGCTCTTCCCTCAGATGCCACCTCCACTGTTGGAGATGGCGCTCGTCCAACACAAGTATTCACCGATGCTGTGATCGAAACTCTTCCGCTGGACGCCTCTGGGCACACAGCAACGCCTGCGACTACAGCCTCAACGCCAGAGTGACTCTTCCTCACAACCTTTGCACCAGCATCTCCCTGCAAGTGTGCCGAAGCACTCGGTGTGCCTTGCTGAACGCTCTCTTTCAGATGTTTAGCATTGTGTTGCTTGCACAAGAGTGTGGAGGAGGTGCACGAGGGGCTTTGCACCGTCACCTTGTTAGGCACACATCTGGACCACCGACCTGTGGTCCGTGCAACTTGTGTGAAAGGGTCGACACTTGGGAGCTTCATCTATGTTTCGTGATTCAAAAATAGCACTGCACTATACTGCAGGTCCGATGCCCAAATGGAGCAGCGTAGAGCATTACTTCTGACGTGCGCCATCCTGTCTAGACTCGCTCCCTTGCATGGAAGTTTGCGTTTTTTGTTTTTCTTGGAGATATTCTTGGCTTGCAATGACTTGGTTAGTGCTTCGGAAGTTGTAGCAGCTGCAACATCATGAGCACCAGTTCAATAGCATCTGCTCAGCAGGTCTATATGCCGAACTACTCGCTCGTCAATCACGAGTGCACAACCTTGATGGATGTCAGACCTAAAATGGATCCCTGAGAGAGTGCAAGACCAGTCAGTACAGAAGTAAATGCTAGTACTGTAGGTAGAATGTGGCACTCATAGATGGAAGAGTGGAGCGCCAAACTTTACTGCATTTGCTTGGTTCGACTTGTGGGCACTACTCTTGGTTTCACGTGATGCAGCTCAAGAACCTTTCGTACCTTTCTTACTTCACTTAGCAATGTACCCCCATCTTTCTTGAGTTGGGGGTTCATGAGGATAAGAATGGGAAATTGCTTTTGCTAAATTTTTTCGGCCAACCGCAATGATGGGTCACTGATTATGCTGTTCTAGAGCATGTAGGCTCATGCTAGTCAGCGAATGAGCTTTGGTGGTGAGTGAGAGAATGGCTGCTCCAGGGTTTGGCTAAGTCAAAAATGTACGAATTAGGAATGAAGGAGAAGATCAGTGGGCCTCACTGAGGGTTCTTCGTACTAGGAACTGGCAGCTAGCCAACCAAGCCTCGTCATCCCCGTCACGTCTAAAGTCGTGAACGGGGAATATAATATGTCAAAAAGTGTGAATCGACACGAGGAGAGAGGAGTAGGTGAGGAATGATGTTGTGCTAATCTAGGAAAAATTCTTTTATGCCTATGGATAGTGGAAGCTAGTGTGAGGAGAGAGTGGAAGGAGTTCCGCACAGTGCAAAGAATGACGCAACACCATGGACGAGGTTCCACACACGCAAGTGAGAACACGTGAGCGAGTCACAAACGGCAGAGGTGATAGCAAGCAATGAGGTGACGAGCGGGAGAGCAGTGAGCTCATCCTCGTTCGCACCTTGAGGCACAGCTGATGCTCGACAAGGGACCTGCAGGCTAAATGTATGTGCAGCGCCTGCGGTATGAGAGAACCCTCTAGAGGCAACATGTGTGGGGCAACCCAGGTGCTATCCCCCCTAAGAAATTGTTAGGAAGCTTCCTAACCTTGTTGGTGATGTGGCGACACTGACCAGTCAGCTGGCGCATTAGCAAGCAAGCAAGTGCAAGAAACATCAAGAGTTAGGTTAGGGAGCCGTGCAAAGTGTCATAAGGTCCAATAACTTAGTAATGCGAAGAGAGTGAACAAATGACAAGTCCACAACATAAGTACCTGTCGCGAGGCACGGTGTTGGTTTGTGTGGCTTCCACCCGCCACGATTGACGCTGATGGATTACTCATGTACCCCACGTTGGTGGTATAGAGTAGAGCAGAGCGTGACGACAAAACGGGCCTCCGGAGTGTCCCGAGACTTCTCTAGCACCTGCGACAGCGTCGGTGAGATGCGGCCGATGCGTTCCGGCAGTCCTCTTGGCTTGTCAGGAGCTAGGAGAGTTTTCGTGGTGGGTTGAGACCCACACACTTGGTGGATTGTACCGGTCCAACAAGGAGACCCATTGGTTGTAGTAGTGCTTCCGATGTTCGGAAAGCCGTGACATCTGGACGCTGATTATGAGGTTTTCTAGCACTGCTCGTGTTTTCTCCGAGGTCGAGAGCCGGGCGCTCGGAGAGCTGTTCCGGTGCCTTGAGGAAACCATCGTTGATTGTTCTCGTGGTGTACATAGTGTGTGCTCCTCGCTGACTCGTTTGGGTTCAGTGGGGGTGACAGAGCCCAGTGTGGCTAGCTACCGGTGCCCCTACATAAGCCCGCTAGGGACTCATTTATACTCTCTCTTTGTTTTTTCATATTAAGTGTTCTTAGCCAAATTTTTGCCGTCTTGCATTGCCCTCACACACATAGCTTATGCTCGTCTTTACATGAGCCTGCATGCCCTAATTTACTTCCAACTTCGTATCAAAGCACAGAGGGGCGTGTGAGCAGCATAAGCAGCAGCAGTGGGCGGATCGCAAAGAGAACGCGCCACAAGGCGCCATGCCGACAGGAGCGTGAAGGAGCGCGAATGGACTGCACGTGATCGCCAAAGGGGCGGTGAGCAGCATAGAAGAGCAGTAGCGACTGCTACAGTAGCAATGGTAGCGGCAGCAAACGTAGCAGTAGTAGCAATAGAGGAGATAGTTGCTTTGTTGCGCGGCAAGAGGAGTGGTAAGAGAGTAGCCGGTAAGAGCAATGGCAGTAGTAGTAACAGCGACGGGCGATAGAATTTGCAGCAACTGCTGTGTCATGCATTAGCAGCAACAACATCTACGGTAGTAGTGGCGGCGCATAGCAGTAGCAAGCAACAGCAGCAGCGGCAGCTGTTGTGCAACGCAGGAGTAGTAGCAGCAGCGGTGGCGGCAGCAGCGACGGCATACAACAACAGCAGCAGTGGCGGTAGCAGCAAGTAGTAGTAGCGCACAGTAGCAATCAACAACAGCAGCGACGGAAGCAGCAATTAGGAGCAGCTGCTATTGTGCAGAGCTGCTGCAGCAGCAGTAGAAGAAACACCAGCAATAGCAGCAGCTGCACCTACCGCTGTAGCTCATGCTGTCGAAGGGAGGAGGGCCTTGCATCCCTCCTCTGAGCCCCCCCCCTCTCGGAAGGGTCCCCTCTAGCCCCATCAGGGGGGTCCCATCAAAGGGGGGCCCATCGGGCCCGTGAGCCCCCTTAGCCCCGTTGGCTCCGTCGGCTGACCGACGGAGGGGGCCGACGGTGAGATGGGGGCCAACCCTCCCCCTCTTCCCCCCCCCGTTTGCTCGCTCCCACCCACCTCGCTCGCTCGCACCAACAAGCAAGCGAGCGAGCGTGCATGCGAGGGAGGGCTAGCGCCCCCCCTGATCTTCTCCATTACCCCAAATTAGGGGCAATCGAGAAAAGGGGGGAGGAGAGAAAAAAAGAAGGGGGTGCACCTCGAAGCGAGTGGAAAAGAAAACAAAGAAAAAAAAACCAAAAAGAGGGGGCCTGAGGGCAAAAAGAGGGGAGAGCGAAAAAAAAACAATAAAAGGTGGAGGGTGAGGGCAAAGGAAAAATGCAAAAGGGGGCTGAGGGCAAGAGAAAAAAAAAGAGATGGAGGAAAAAAATCGTACAACTACTACCGTCGCAACAATAGTAGCTTTCGTAGCAGTAATAGCAGTGGCGAGCGGAGTTCCAACGACTACATATTGAGGGGCAGTTGTAGCTGCGTTTACAGTCCCTCTTTCCCAGCGGATAGCAAATTGTCGTTGGCGGCGATTTCTTTTTAGGAACGCGTTGTGGACTCGCGTCTCCTTGGGGTCCGTGGATTGGTGCGAGCCATTCACTCCGTAGGATCAACGGCAGATTTGAGTCGGTGCATCACCAAGGGCTGGGTCGTCTACCGCTTGGAGTAGCAACCACATCTGTAGCCGCCACCCCTTCTAGCCGTAGCTAGTCAGATTCCATTCTCCAGGCATACTGTGGTAGTTCCGTTTGGTCACGTTTGCTGACCCTTACGCCGTGACCTCCGGGAGTGACAGTACCTACTGGTCTCATCCTCTCCCACGGCTTGGTGTTTACCACTGGGAGCAGGTGCCCTCGGCACCTATCCTTTGTCCAGCGCATGAGATAAGTGCGCGGACATTTGAGCAGGCGCCTTGTGCGTTCGCCTGCTATTACCGTGTTGATGGACGTCATGGTTGGTGTCGCTGCTGGATGCGCTCTCATGGCAGGCATCCACCTTGGCTTCAGCCTCTTCTGAGCATGCGTCCTCTACAGCATGCAGATTTGCTAGCATTGATAGATCTCCTAGCATGGCCTCTGGTAACCATATTTGCCAAGATCCACGGCCTGAGGCAGATGGTGCAGTGACTTTGTGACCTCACCGTCATCGAGCGTGCTTCTGTTACTTCATCGACGGCCTCCTTGATCTCATCTCCTTCATCCTTTTCTCCTTCTACATTCGATGGTGTCCTTTCAGCTCCACCTGTCGGCCAGTTCCAGGCTGCGACAACGAGGCCACCGGGCGATGACACCACCGGGCGATTACATGCCTTCATGTAGTCGTTCGACTCGTGTGTCGCCGCTTCGTTGGCGTAAGCGCTCCGCACGCCGTGCATGTGTCGGTTTTGATACATCCTCCACCTCCTCGGCTTCTATTGCTATACCTGTCAATGGGGAGTGTGGTCATTGTGCATTACCTGTTGTGAGCGCAGTGACAAGATGTGCACTTGCACCAGGCCGTGGTGCCCGAGCGTCGGCACAGGCAGATTCAAATGATACGGCGAGAGCACATGACATGGAGTCTGATCCTGACATGGCATTCATGGTGGATACTTGCGTGTCATCGAGTTGGACTTCCATGTCCGGTCTAGATCCAGATCTTCCACGACAGCAGCTTACATCAAGAGGAGAACAAGAACGATGTTTTTGGGCGGTGTCACTCGTGTCCCCGACCGGTGGCGGCCCGGAAGTGGCACAAGAGTCCCGTACAGATCGAGATGCGTACACCAAAATTTTGGGGGAGAGTGTGCAGCAGACTCACACCAGTCCGGCAGAGGTTGGAGAGCTTGGGACATGCATATCGTCAAGGTTGACATGTACGCTAGGGCAAGAGCCGGACGTTTTGCAATAGGAGGTTGCATCAGGTAGAGTACAGGTCCTACATGCTGGGCGGTGCCACTCGCGACTCCGACCGGTAGGGGCTTGGTGGTGGCACAGGAGAATTGTGCGGATCGAGATGCCCCATACGGATTTTCGGGGGTGTTGGTGCACAAGACTCACACCAGCCCGACAGTTGTCGCAATGCATGAGCACAGTCGGCCGGCTGGTCTTTTAGGGGTTGAGGCATTCTTGAGAGCAGCAGTTCTGAGAGATGTCACCTGGACATGTGCTGTAGCAGACATAGCACGATCTATTGTATCATCTGCGGTACCCGAGGACCAGCTTCAGTGTGAGGAGTCCTCCATGTTCCCAGAGTCTATGGGTTCCCATACACATGACGGAGCAGTGACACACATAACGGAGTCAGATGATGGTCCTCATTCCATTATCGAGCAGGTGGCAGCAACCAGCCTTCTCGGCGAGACGGTGCCTGAGTGCCAGTTGCGCTTCCTCGTTGCCTTGACGGGCATTGTCGAGCCGGATTCCTACACATATATTTCCATTACGCTGGCAGTCAAGGACAGTGGAGCAGATCCGTACACACGGATGGAGTGACCCCGTTAGTAGGAGCTGATTTCTTCCCTCTCGTATTCACCTGTTGGTGACCCTGTTGATCACATTGACGCTAAGAGTGATAGTACCTGCACGGACGACATTTCCACATGCTCCACGGACACTGACGACTCCTACTTCTCCTTCTCTCTCGGCATACGACAGCTCATTCCTCCTCATAGGACAGACACGAGCTATGGTGTGGACGCGACACCTGTAGCTATATCCGATGTTCTAGGGACTCAGTACATTGTGAGTTTGGTTGACGCCTTGGAGGGTGTAGCAGCACCAGCTCCATCGTCTTCAGCAACAGAGATGCAGATAGAGTTGCACTTACGAGGTTTGCAGTCTGCATGTGGAGCATCCAGTGAGGCAAAGTTTATCCTACGTGAGGCACACATGGGCCACCTCCACATGAACGAGGCAGATTACGCTGACCTACAGGAGTGTGTAGTGATGGCCTCCTTCACGGCCTCAATGGAGGGAGACGCAATCAGAAGGTCGTCCACATAGACCAGGATGGCGGTGAACCGCTCAGGCAACCGTTGGATAAGGAGAGAGGGATCCGCCTCGCTCTGTACATATCCCGCATGAGTTAGAGTGCTTGTAAGCTCCTGGTTCCAGGACCAAGGAGTCTGCTTGAGTCCGTACAAGGACTTGCACGAGTGCCAGGCCTTGTCACCATCGTCAAAGCCTGGTGGCTGAGCCACGTAAATCTCGTCATCTAGAGAGCCATGGAGAAACACATTGTTCACATCCATCTGGTGCAGTTCCCAGTCATGCTGAGCCACCACACCAAACAGAGTGCGAGCTGAGGTCATGCAGCCGACAGGGGCAAAAGTGTTAGTGTAATTGATAGACTCGATCTGGGAATACCCCTTGATGACCAGCCAATGCTTGTGGCATTTCAGTGAGCCATCTGGCTTCACTTTCTCGCAAAAGACCCACTTGACCTTAATAGCTTTCCTCCCAGGTGGAAGGTCGAGTAGCTCGTAAACTCCATGCTCTCGGATGGTACAAAGCTCATCCTCGTAGGCAGCACGCCAGGTGTCTGCATCCTCTGATGAGAGAGCCTCCCTTAGTGTGGCGAGATCAGGCGACATCGGGCATGGGAGCTCAGAGTGGAAAGTGCACACGCCTAAGAGTTGGGCCGGCTGACCACAAGGTCAGCTGCTACATCACAAGCGATCCAAAACTCGAAAGTGACCAGATCGTGCCCTACAGGGCATGCTGGGTATACCTTTGTTTGATCTATGCGGACACTCAGGCCTAGGGCCTTTGTGCCGGGATCACAACTTGCAATACTACGAGTGGAGCGCCTAGGTGCAGGACCGGAGACTCGCTAGACTCCGGAGACCAGTGGTCAAAGATGACAACTGGGCTCACGCGAGTAACTTGGGCTTGAGGAGCTTACTTCAGGCTAAGAGACAGGCGCGACCACATCTGGTGAGGACTTAGGCAAAGGGACAGGGGATGTAGTGTGAGGATGCTGATGCTGAGATGTTGGTGAAATGACAGGAGACACAGGGTTGGGTGCAACAGCAGTGACAGATGGAGGATCACGCACAAAGGCAAGAGTACTGGTGGACATGGGCACAAAATCATGGGTACCTGTGGGGTGTGAGGGAACAAGGGTAGTGACAGGCTGGGTTGGAGAGGTATCCGGGCCGGCAGCTATGATCGCCTGGGTCATCAAGAGCCGGAGACCAAGAAGTGGAGGGGGATCGAGTGGGCACATCAGCAGGTTGAGAGGTGCTCGTAGGCCTAGACTCCCCCATCCATTGAGAAGCCTCACAGGTAGGAACGTGCGTGACAGACATCGACGTAATAGATTTCAGGTCACGGTAGGTGAGGTACTCAAAGAACAGCGCGTCGCGGGACTCAACGATGCGACGACGTATGGGGTCTCAAAAACGCCAGACCTTCGACCGCGGGGAGATGCCTACGAAGGCACACAAGTGACCCCACGGGGAGACCTTGGACCTTTGCTAGTCCTCAGTGTACCACAGTAAAGCCACGTATCCCAAGACACGAGCGAGACGCAGATCGGCACGGTGGCCAAATCAGAGCTCGTACGGTGTAATGTGGTTCAGAAGGGGACCGTGCGGGAGGCGGTTTGAGACCCACGTCATGGAGGCAAATCCTTCAAATGCAAGGATTTGGGGAGACCGTACACTGACCGCATAGCACGAACCACATCATCCNGCTTTGCTAGTCCTCAGTGTACCACAGTAAAGCCACGTATCCCAAGACACGAGCGAGACGCAGATCGGCACGGTGGCCAAATCAGAGCTCGTACGGTGTAATGTGGTTCAGAAGGGGACCGTGCGGGAGGCGGTTTGAGACCCACGTCATGGAGGCAAATCCTTCAAATGCAAGGATTTGGGGAGACCGTACACTGACCGCATAGCACGAACCACATCATCCGTTGTGTGATTCAAGCTCTCAGAGACACCGTTCTGCTGAGAAGTAGCAGGAGCGGAAACTCGGTGAAAAACCCTGTACTCGGCAAAGAAAGTGTCCATCTCGCCAAGAAACACGTTGCCACGATCCAAATGGAATGTCTGCAACATGTGGCAGGATTGACTCTCAGCCTTTATTAGGCAGATACGAACTGCGAGAGTGGCATCGCTCTTCTGGCGCAAGCTATAGACCCACCACATCCAGGTGATGTCATCAGTCAGGGTCAGGGTCATATCGGCTCCAATCGGACAAAGACTCGATACGGAGAGGACTGAGAAGGTCCAAATAGACCAAACCGAGAGTGCGAAGAGCTCCAGAACGGGAGTCAGGGTAGGTGCAGCTATGCATCTTACCCTGAGTACAAACAAATAGTAGTTTTTGGGTGGCCTCTTGAAAGAGGCCACGTCAAGAACAAGTGTTGACTGCGTTCAAATGAGCTTCAACCTAAGGTTGGAGCCCACATGACACATGCGACGATGCAACAGTTGGTGGTGCTCAGAAGAGAGACCACCAGTGACAAACACATGAGCGGGAAGGGAAGGAGAGCAAGGAGAAGAAGAGATCCGAGAGACATGATACAGGTCATCCACGACGGAGGCACGAAGAACAATGGTATGAGTATCAACAGCGGTCACAGTCGTGGAGTCTGCAATGTGTTCTACAGAGAGTCCCATCAGTGTGCAGGCATGTACAGAAAGGAAGCTCTGCTCAATGTCAGCCACAAAAAGCACCTAAAAAATATACAGGGGGCCGGAAGGACTATCGAAGCACACAACCCCAATACCCTGGACAGGCAACGACTGATTAGAGCTTGTGCGAACGGAGTGAACAGACGCAACAGGACCGAGGACAACGAGGTCACTGCGACGACATGTCATGTGGTGAGTGGCACCAAAATCGATGATCCAGGTGCCACCAGGATCACGACTAGAGGACGTCACTGTGCAACGCGCAATAGAACAATCGGCCTCAGACGGGCGTTGAGCATCATGTGAGGAGGTACGGAGAAGAGCACAAAGGTCAGACATGAATCCAATCGGTGCTGTGAGGCCCATCATCATCACATGCTAGCTGTGCCCTCCCCACACGAGTCATCACAAGCTACGAGAACAGACAAACAAACGCTCTGTGAACCACCCGGCTGTGACAACACACTCGCACCTCCCTGAAAGCGAAGCGCAAAAAGGTGAGAGAGCTCGGCATTGGTGTGTTCACGTGGGTCCAGGTCGTTACTGCTCGCCGAGGGGGAAGCGGGAACTACTGCGGGAACTGCTACGAGAACTGCTTTGGTCATGGTCGCCGCGCGACCAGAGGCTATGCCGCTCAACGCGGACCTCAGTGCGTGGGCAGCTTGAAGACCGCAAGTGATCTGCGCCCTGTCGAGCGGCTGCTGGCACTCAATGTAGTGATGAGCGCGTGCACAGTTGTAGCTTTGAACAATACACCCATTGCTGCTGCCCGGTGCTGCTGTTGTGACTGGAGCTAGCCGGAACCGCACCTCCTTTTCCTCTTCTTCCCCTGTGTCGCTGCTGCCACACCCTGTGTTTGAGTCCAGGTAATTGGGATAGAAAGGGAAGCAAAGGATGTGCTAGAGGATGGAGGAGTGGACTGCGAGAAGGGTGTCGGTTGCGACGCGATGATTGCTACAGCAAGGTGACTCTCCTGATGGGCTACGGCTGCCTCACGGGCAAAAGTCACCTGGAGGAAGAGCTGAAGTGCCCAAAGAAGAAGCTGAAGGGAGGTGGAGAAGGGCTCAAGCACAGCGTCGCTTTACCTCGTGAAGATATCTTCGTGCTTAAGACACACTCCGAGCATGATCGTGCGGAGTGCGCACAGCTTTGTACCGCCTCAGGTCCCAACGCACGTGTAGATGTGCATGGCCCGCCGCTACTAATCAGATGCGGGGTCGGCTGGTCCTTGACAAAGGGAGTGAAAGGCGCAAATGTGAGCCGCGTGGGTGGCGTGCGTCTCTAATAGCAACCATAGACAATGCCACGTCCCAACCCCCACGTAGATCAGCCCCCGCGCCTGTGCTGACCTCTCTAAGGAACGGATGGAAGTTCACGACGGTCTCGTGCGGCATGGCGTAAAGGAGTCGGCGCATCGCTGTGGCCGCTGTCAGCACCTGTGCGCGATCCGTAACCTGGTACGGATTGTGATAGTAGGACCATACTCCCTCTGAAGTGGCCCAGTCCTGGAAGCAAATCTCTTAGCAGGTAAAGTCGTCCTCGCTGACATATCGTGAGGGTGGTGTCTCGAAGTCCTTGGGTTGCCGCTACGTAGGGAGAGCAACCACAGGCTGAGAAGGACGAGGAATGGGAAAGACACCACGATGAGGAAAGTTGTTGGTTAGCTGGGGTATGAATCAGGCGAGGATCGGATCTCCGGGAAAAAAATGCAAGATGTGTGTGAGGGCCGAGAACTCGTCCGAAGCTGTCAGATACAGTCCTGAACCACGCGAATCTCGCTCTTGTGAGTACCATCATCTATACCTGGCATGTCAGGGTCCTCATCCGATGGATCAAGAGGTGGCGGGTCGCGTCCTGCTCCTATCATCGGTGCAGATGTTGACTATTGTGCAGAAGGTATGACACCGCCGACTCCCTCGGAGGTCTGACGTGGGGCTGTGGACTCACCACAAAGAAGCTCAGTGAGCGTACGCATGCCATCTGTCTCCTGCTGCCGTAGAAGATGCATCTCATCCTGCTGTCTCTGTAGGTCCTCAATAGCTTGCGAGTGTGGGCTCATGACCCCTGAAGAGGAGGAAGAGGGATCTAGTTGTCCTTTGCCTTTGTCACCGGTCAGAGCTCAGTATGGGCCGAGATGTCAAAGTGGTCAGATTTGAGAATTGTCTACGTTTCTCAAGGAGTTGAATCGTCAAGAAAAAAATGATGTTTTGACCCCAAAATTGTTATCGTCAGCAAAGCCAATGGTGACCTCAGCGTTTTCATGCCAGCGTTTTTCTACTTTTTTTAAAAATCATGCGAAATCCTCGGTGGGGGTGACCGCGTCACCCCCCTGCCCTGTGCTGTCCTGTGCAGCCCTGCATAGGCGTGCGTGGCCTTGCGTAGCCATGCGTAGTGCTCCGCAGCTGTGCTGCACAACATAAATGCTTACTGCCGCTGCTGTGGCCACCGCCGTTGTTTCTACGCTACTACTGCTTCTGCCACCGCTTCTCCGTTGCTGTTGCTGCCTGCAGCTGCTCACGCCGCGGCTACTGCCAATGCTCGCAACCGCTGCCGCGAGCTGCTGCGTGCTGATTTTTCTCCCTTTTCTGTAGAGATGGGAAGCCAGATAAGGCTGCTGCTGCCACCCGGTGCAGCAGCAGCTGCTTAGTGTGGCTGATAGAGCTAGAAACTGTCGCAGCTCACTAACGTGGTAATGGGAATTTTTGTGGTGATGTCGGTGCTCCAAACGGCTGCAACAAGTCCTAGGATATGGCGGCGACGGTGACGCTCACTGCTGTTGCCAGTGTTGCGTCTCTGCGGTGCACCTATGCAAGAGAGTCCTCGCTACTCTGATGCCATGAGAAACTCTAGGAAGCTTCCTAACCTTGCTGCTACTAACGTGGTGACACTGTCTAGTCAGCTGGTGCACTAGCAGGCAAGCAGGTGTAAGAAACAGCAAGAGTCAGGTTAGGGAGACGCGCAAAGTTGCATAAGCTCCTATAGCTTAGCAATGCAGAGAGAGTGAACAAATGACAGATCCACAGCATGAATACCTATTGTGGTGCACGGCGAGTGTCTCACACGGCAGTGCAAGGTCTGTCTTAAGACTGACCCAAAAACAATGTTTTGGCCATAACTCTACATAGACAAGTAAGAACGCTACACCGTCTGAACCTAAACGTGCAGGATCCGAAGCCGGACGCTATGACTTGTCAAATGCATGCATCTGAAATCAAATGGTGGAAACAATAAAATACATGTAAATTGGGTAGCCAGTCCACCGATGAAATCGTACAGGCCGTAGGAAAACTGCAGAAGGTCCTAGACAACATCCAAGACTCTGGGGTGGTCATTGGTCAGCTCTGAGTAGGTGGTCCGTCACCATACGATGCACCGGTGCCACCGAGGGCCGCATCAGGGATCTGCACATGCATGGACACGGACGAATGGTCACAATAAATTGTACAGGTTGACAGGACGTCACAAATCACAACACCCCCCGTCCAAACCTGTTGTGTGGACCTCGACATGACGCGACGTCATTAGAGATGCATGGTAAGGGGTCCATGTTCTGTTATGAGCATACTACAGCAGTTGGCATGTGGCTCATGCTACGTGCCTGTGTAGCTGCATGTGGATGGTAAGACTCTGTTGGTCGAGACTCGGTCACTTGGTTGGTTGTACAAGTGTAACGAGGAGACCATGTGATCGTGTGTCTTGGTGTGTGGCTAGTACATGCGAGCTGGATTGTTTATAATGGTTGAGACCCGGACACGTGGTGAGTTGCAACCATTTTACGAGGAGATCCCCCTATGATCCTTTGTGTTGGAACCCTTTTGCGGCCAAAACCCGGATACTGGTACTGCCAGTGTCACAAGGAGACCCTCTTGTCATCTGACTTGTGTATGTTGTGCATAACTCCTCGTATGGTCGAGATATGGACACTTGGTAGGATGTTCAAGTGTCATGAGGAGACCTTCTGACCTTCATTCTGCTCCTGAGGGACATCGGGCCTATCCTTTGTGCTAGCATGGATAGCACATGTGCGTGTGTGTCTATGTGTGTGTATGTGTGTTTATGTGGGGTTGACTTGTGTAGACTGTTAGTTTTCACGCATCTCTCACTGTGCTGTGTTGTGTCCTCTTGGCTTGTGTACATCGGCATGCACATGACTGACGGTAAGAGGCAATGCTCATGGAGTGTTGTCTCGTGGGGCCGACGCACGCTGAGGCCAACTCACAATTTGCTGGAGCCTCCTCCCTGCAACGTGTTGAGCCCCATCGGCAGACCTCTTTGGCAGTTGTGCCGCCGGCAGTCTTTGTCGCTACATATGCTATCTACATGCATCTAGTGTTGTATCTGATTAGACTATTGCATTCATAGCGTTGTGTTATGCAAAGTATCCAAGTTTCATGACTTTCAGGCACTGTTGGTATTGGGGACTAGCGTAGACTTCGCCAAGATGTAGGTGGCCATAACTATTATCTGTAAGGGTGCACGCCAAGACGGATTGTCGATTTTGGAGAAAGAGTTGGCTTTGCGAGTCGGACCAGGGTGTTGGTCTCGGAACCTCGATTCTCAGACCGGAATCGCGATTCCGTGGAATCGCGATTCCACACTTCATGGAATCACGATTCCGGACGAGTTAGACCCACGAGTCTGAAATGCAAAGACTCGCGAGCCCACGTTTGGGAGAATCACGACTTTACTCCCAATGAAATCACGATTCGCAGCCTTAATCACTTCAAGTTGTAGGTCAACTTCACTAATGCACTCAGTCACGACTCCTCTCCTGCAATCTCGATTCTCTTTTGTCTACATCGTCTATTGCTATGGTGTATTGAATTTTGTCTCTGTTCTATTATCTCTAGTCTTGTCTACTGTCTATTTTCTGTTGTCTATTGTCTGTTGTCTGTTGTCTACAGTCTATTGTCTATTGTGTGTAGACTTTTGTCTACTGTCTATTATGTATTGTCTATTGTCTGTTGTCTATTGTCTGTTGTCTGTTGTCTATTGTCTGTTGTCTATTGTCTATTGAGAGCCAGACATTGCACAACTCTGGCAGAGTTGTGCAACTCTGCTAGTGTCCATTTAGCATTCATATTCATGTGCTAAACAGGGAGACTTGCCTGTTTTATACTTGCTCATGTCCTTCTCACTATTTGCATATGTTGTATGCATAAGACATTACATTCACACTATGCTTACTTGCATTGTACAGGAATGGGACAAGTGAAGATTGGAAACGTAGTTGATAGAAGTATAATATGTTACATAAAGCAGTGGAAAGCGAATTGACCTAGTACAAATGTTTCATGGGGCAGGGCCATGAAGACCCTGCCCCTCCCCCCCCCCCACTGTCCAGCTGCCAACATGGAAAGCAAAGCACAGAAAAGAGTATTGGTCTGAATTCGAACCACCTAACAGCCTAATACTGCCTAGCTCATCTCGACGACGTCTTCATCGTCAAGAGTGAAGGACTTGAGGGCATCCGCTGCTTCATCTCCATCGTCGTCTTTGGCTTCCTCGTCGTCGTCGTCGTCGTTGTTTTCGGCATCATCCTTTGCACCGCCACCATCGGCCTCGTCCTCCTCATCACTACTGCTGCTTTCAGCCGCTGCGAGACCTGGGGTTGTCAGNGAAAAGAGTATTGGTCTGAATTCGAACCACCTAACAGCCTAATACTGCCTAGCTCATCTCGACGACGTCTTCATCGTCAAGAGTGAAGGACTTGAGGGCATCCGCCGCTTCATCTCCATCGTCGTCTTCGGCTTCCTCATCGTCGTCGTCGTCACCGTCGTCATCGGCATCATTCTCTGCACCGCCATCATCGACCTTGTCCTCCTCATCACTGCTGCTGCCTTCAGCCGCTGCGAGACCTGGGGTTGTCAGATTACGCACAGCCCTGCGCCGTGTCGCCCATCGCCTTGCCTTCTCTGCGTGCTCCAGTTCCTGCAGCTCAGGTGCAACTACACCATTGGGAGAAACAGGGAAGTTGACGAGTGTTGGATCATTGATCCATGTTTTGAGGGTAAGCACATCTTGCACGGTCATGTTGCTGAGCGAGTGGCGGATGTCTGTGATGACACGGCCTCCGAGACTGAACATACGTTCACTCGGAGTGCTCGTGGCAGGCACTGCAAGCACATCAAGAGCACAGAGAGCAAACGTTGGAAACTTCATTGCATTGTCTTTGAAGTACTGAAGGATGTTGCTGTGGCGTCCAAGGCGTTCCTCCTTCTTCCACTCATCCACCTCCGTCTCAAGTGAATCTGGCTCGTTCTCTGCTGGAGTGGGGTCAGGCTCTTCAAACAACTCCTCCATCGGATCCTCCAATGCTGCCTCAACCATGGTCTTCTTTGCACGTGTCGCTCTGCCCTTCTTTGCTGTTGCTGCTGGGCTTGTAAGCTGACTTGCTGCAGTTGCAGGAGAAGCTGCAGCTGCACTGCCAGTCACAGCACTTCCACCCACAGAAGCTGCGGACTCGCCCATGTCCTCATCCAAGGCGGCAACTGCAGCAGCAGCTGCTGCAGCCTCGGCCGCTGCTTCAGCAGCAGCTGCTGCAGCACGACGACGCTCCATGACGCGGTCATTGTACGGCTTCAACTCCTCAACCACCTTCACCTCCAAATCCACCGCCGTTTTGATGCCCATCAGCTTGTGCACCCTCTCAAAAAATCGGAAGCGGAAGCGTGGATCAATTGCTGTGGCCACAACATGGCGCACCGACAGCTTCTTCACATACTTCTCGACCTGTTGCAAGAGCAAAGCACAAGCAAGGAATGAATGCCTTGACCCATTGCATGGCATGCTTGCATGACATGGACTGAGAAAATGAAAGCAATGAATGGAATGCAAGTATGGACTGAGAAAATGAAAGTAATGAATGGAATGCAAGTATGGACTGAGAAAATGAAAGTAATGAATGGAATGCAAGTACTGGAACCTGGGGTACCTTGTCCACCACCGCTTTGAAACCTGGCTTCAGCTCAATGAGGAGCCTCTTGGTGGCATCAAGGTCCTTCCGCAGGTTCTGCTTTTTCTCGGCGTTGACCACCTTCACCTGCACAAAGCATGCACTATGTGAAAACACACAACTAAAGCACACAATGCATACATGACAATTGGTGCATGCATTGAGTCCATGCATTGAGTCTATGCACTGAGTCCATGCATTGACCCGACACATTCAGTCCAGACCCTCAGTCCATGCATTCAGTGACTGGAATGAGGCACAACAAGGGTTGCACAAATTGAGAACAATGTACGGAGCTAAGATGCACCTGCCACTGGTGCATCTTAGCAAGGATGACCATGAAGAAGGGGATGACCAGGGACAATGTCGGGTACTGTTGCCCACTGATGTCCTCCGTGAAGCCTTTGAAAGGCTTGAGGATGGCTGTTACCAAGCCAAGCAGCTCCCAGCCGTTGCCGCTTGGCTTGAGGTGCGGCGCCTTCACTGTCAGCCAGGGCTCCAGCACGCTCTTGATGTGCACCACCCTGGTGCACATATCCAGCGTGCTGTTCCACCGGGTGGGTGTGTCCACATGAAGCTGCAGGTACTGTACACCGGCGGCAGCACATGCTACATCCAGCGACGCCTCACTCTTGGCCGAACGATTCACAAAGCTGCAGATGTCCCGCGCTATTCGCAGCTGCTCCTGCAAGGCGGTCTTGTCAAGCATGTCCTGAACAGCCAGGTTCATTGCATGGCCCATGCAGCGGATGTGGCCATGCTTCTCAAACTTGTCATTCTGGAGAAGAAGAAAGTTGTCGACCATTGAGTCATTCACCGAGTCATTGTCCACTGTTAGGCAAAACATCTTCTCCCACAACCCCCACTGCCGCACTGCTTCTGCAAACACCTTGAAAACATTCTTAGCAGTGCCATTGTCTGTGAGAGCAGGGAAGGCAATTGCAATGCTCTCCATCTGCCAGTTGGTGATCCAATGTGCTGTGACACCAAGAAACTTGACGTTGGCATCAGATTGCCAACCGTCAGTGGTGAACGACACCCTGCTTTCCACTTCTGCAAGGATCTTGATGAGGCGCTTGCGGAATGCTGCAGCACCAAGGCGAATGAGGCGGGCGAGGCTCATGCGGCCGGGCACATATGCAAGGGGATTGCAGTGCAGAAAGGCACGACGCAGCCAGACAGACGCCATGGACAGGAACGAAACGTTCTTGTCCACGACATGCTTCCACAGCAGGCTGAGAAAGTAGCGCTTGTTGAACACGATGCCAACACCCGCACAAGACCTGGCGACGACCGAGTTGGAGCCATCCACGAGGCTGGCAGTCGTCATGGCGGCCTCGGTTGCATGCCTCAGGTTCTCTGCCGCTTCTCGCGTTTTCAAATCATTCCACCTTGCATGGTGAGCCAAGCGGAGATGCTTCCATATCCCACTCGTGTTGCTCTGGTTCCGCTTGAAGGTGCCCTTCAAGCCCTTCCTGTTCGGGCACAGCTGGCACGCGGCTCTCAACTCCCCCTGAATCTCCATCACCGTGAAAACTGTCCAAACCAGGCTCGGCCGCTTGTTGCGGCCATCGACCTGCTGAGGCGTGGCTTCTTTTGGTGCAGGGGTACTCGCGCCACCGCCTGCTGCTGGGGTTGATGGGGACATGAGAAGTTGAGGGCGAGATGTCTCGGAGGCACCCACAGCCGCTGGAGATGGTTGATTAGCCATCTCACCGAGCACTTGCTGCGAGCAAGTGCTCGGCCGAAATGACAGAGTCGGGAACGAAACTGACAGTCGGACCCCGTGACTCGGTGACGTGACGTTGCCCGCTCGCGAGCAACTCAGTGGCGTGTGCCTTGCCAACCAGCGCAGGGGGGGGG
>SZWC01014552.1:45649-56080 GCA_023375785.1 Penium margaritaceum
CCCCCCTCCCCACTCACCAAACGTACCGTCTCGCGATTCCGACCCGATTCTGGAGCCTCAGATTGGAATCGCGATTCTCGTACAGGAGTCGGAATCACGATTCCTGTATTCGATTCCTGTGTTTTGGTGTGCACCCTTAATTGACTGTTGTTTTTCTAGCTGATTCTGACCGCACGACCCCGTTCGCAACGGCGGTGTTATGGCGTGGTCTAGTTTTTTTTGGCAAAACAGATGACCCCCAGGTTTTGGGCTGTCTGCCGTCTGGCAGAGCTCATGGAGAAAACCTTGCCTGCCAGAAAATGGATTTTTTTTCTGATTGGTTGGTGAGCTAAGTAACAAGCTCCACAGAGTTGGGGGGAGGCTAATTCTTGAAGGGGTCTCCCATTGTTGTCTATTCTCAATTCTTAATCAGTCATTTCAAGATTTGAGCTGTTGTCTGGCGCCAACTCTGGGGCGCGCCGTTTTGAGTAACAAACACCAAAGATATCACACTCAATCTCGGGATCAATAGACTGAGGGGGAAGCTTAAGCAACGAGTGTGGATTCCCGCATGCTGCACCAATAATGCTGCTGCCCCAACCTGCTGTTAGAGGATGTTCCTAGCTTGGTATTTGAGCCAGAGCACAGTAGGAGTAGCAGAACACCGACAAACAGGTCCTGTCAACGCCGGCGGTCTCGAAAATGCTCCCCCACAAGAGAAATGCTACCGGAATGTTTCCAACAGCGATGAACCACTGGGTGGCGTCGTGAAAATGCTCCCGATGCGTGGGAAATGCTGCCAAAATGTTTTCGACAGCATTGGCCCCACGACGGTGGTAGCGTTGGTGGACGCGCGGCCGACACGCTGGACCAACGCTGGAGCGCCGTTGACGCACGTGACAACGACACGAAGAAAGTGACTGTGTTGAAGCCAGCGTGGCAACAGCAATAGGAGTACAAAGCAAGTACACCAGTAGGAAGTAGCTGCTACTAGTGGAAGCAGCTGCTACTACAGCAAGTAGCAATAGCAGCAGCAACACCCGGCAGTAGCAGCATGTAGCAAGTGGCGAGCAACAAGGAACGAGCAGCGAGCAATAGTAGTAACAGCAACTGGTAGCGGCAGTATCAGCAGCAGCGTGTAGCAGTAGCGAGTAGCAGTAGCAGCCGGTAGCTGTAACAACAGCAGCCAGCAGCAGCCAGTAGTAGCAGCTGCAACAGCAACAACTGTTCATAGCTCACTGCTCGCAGCATGCAGTGAGTAGCGAGCAGCGAGCTTGCTACCCGGAGCTTGAATCTCATTACGAGGAACAAGCAGCAAGCTCGCTGCTTGCAGCTCATAGCAAGCTCAGTGCTTGCAACTCTGTGTGAGTATTGAGCAGGGACCAAAAAAAAACACACAAAAGAAAACCCCGCTGGTGGCTCTACTACAGCATTAGCGGCCACCACAGCCACTGTAGCAACTGTAGCAGCTGCAATAGCACTAGCAGCACGCAGCAGCTTAGCAGTAGCTGCGGCATCAGCTACAACAACAACTGCAGCAGTAGCAGCTGCTATAGTAGCAGTAGCAGTAGTAGCAATATTTACTACAACAGTAGTAGCAGCAGCAGCGACAGTAGCAACAAGAGTAGAAATAGAAGCTCTACAGCTGACGCAAAAACAGGTAGAGAAATAGTGCGACAGCCATTGTCGACATCAGCCATACTTGGCTGACATCACTGCTGACATCACTGCTGATGTCAGTAATAGAAGAAAACTATAGCAGCAACCCTGCAGATAACACACCATCAGTTGCTGACGTCAGCCATCCTAGGCTAATGTCACTGCTGATGTTGCTACCAACATCAGCAGTACACGAAGAAAAGAGGAAGGAAAACAAAGGATACCATCGGAGAGAATGGAGAGGAATCCTCCTCTGTTGGAGGATGCCCTTCCCACAACTACAACAATTGTAACAGCAGCAGCAAGAGTTGCCGCCGCTTCAACAGCAATAGCAGCAGAAACAGTAGTAGCAGCAGCAACTAGAGCAACCGCAGTAGCAGCCAATGTAGCAGGACAAATTGTAGTAGCAACAGTCACAGCAACAGCGGCAACAATAGTAGCAACAACATCAGCAACAGTAGTAAATGCAGTAACATGTGTCACCGCAGCAACAGTAGCCGTACCAGCAACACCCTGCACACTCTGTTGTCAGTCATGTTGGCTTGATAGATCCACTTGTCGCTTTGTGCTAGTAGCTCAAAACGCTAACACAACGGCTAGCGACACTGCAGCCGCTGATACAGTTGCCGTAGCAGCAGCCGCAGAAGTAGCATCAACAGCGGCCGCAGAAGCCGCAACAATAGCAGGGTCAGCAAGCACCTTTTGTTCCACCTTGGTAGGCGAGCCCTGCAATATCATATGCCACACGGTACCTGGCGTAGCAACACACCCAACGCCAACAACAGACGGTGGCGTAAGTCCTAGACCTCACTTTGGGTGCCTACCGGAGGCCGAAGGACATTGAAACCCCACCGCCGCTGCTTTAGGGTGACGAGCAGTTCTGGATCTGGGAGCTCAGCTTCTGCAATTGGGCATAGGGTGAGGGCTTGTGGCCCTACTATGTCTTACCCTTCGACTCCACCCAGGCCGACAAGGTACATGACGCCGGTCGCGCCGCGCGTGCTCTCGTCCATATTGCCCCTCCAGTTTCACTTCTCGCCCTCGAGTCCTTCCTCGACAACCTCACCACTGGCGCACTCCCTGACCCCATAGCAGCGTGGCACATAGTTGCACACCCTCATTGTCTCTCCAGTGATTCCAAGACCAGCCACCTGATCCGGGAGTTCAACTCCTCTCATGGGGGAGATGGAGACAGTCACCTCTTATTGGCAACGCACAGAGGACATCCTACGCCACCTCGGAGACGCTGCGCCATCCCCTCTCTCTGTGCTCCTGACCTTCAAGTGCGGCACTATCGACGTCTTCTCCGATGTCTTTGTCCACTACTTCCAAGAGGACCATGATGAGTGCCCAGGGTACCCTCATGCCCTGGGCATACAAGCTCTTCCTCCGCATCGAGGAGGCTCGGCATGAGTCACATATCCATTGCATAGAGTTCCTTGCCTCTCCTGTTATTGCAACAGTGGTTATTGATGCCCGAGTAGTAGCAGCATCTTTCGGCGCCTCCTCGTCCGGCAAGAAGAAGCGCAGGGGCAAGAAGGGCAAGGGCCCACTGCAGCAATCTAACGGACCTGGTGGCGGCAGCCTAATCTGCCACAACTGTAGACAGTCAGGACACGGGTGGTACACATGTCTGCATCCTACTGACGAGGCTCGCATCATGGCCACCATGCGTCACCAGCATGAGCATCACCTTGCCACCACTACCGTGACTGTTGGTGCTCTTGATGCATCTACGCCGCTTGCGACGGCTCTACCGTAGTACCTTTCGCACCCATCCGCGCCCGCTCCTCCATCACTGGCACCTTCCTCCTCCTTCCTAGACTCTGGTGCCGTCACACCGCAGTCGTTCTACTCCGTCGGACCTTCTACCCATGAGCGTCACTTGGAGCTGTTCATCGCACTCCAGCTCGGCCTTCGCCATATGACTATCAGCGACCCGGCCACATTAGTCCAGGATCCTTTAGAGACCTGGTTCATCGATCCGGTACCACGCATCATATGACGACCTTGCACAAGGCCTTCAGTTTCCTTGGTCTCGTTCTGGATGTCTCCATGGTTCGGATGGGTTCGGGTCAGATTTTACCCGTTCTTGGTATCGGCGTTATTTGTTTTCGTGGTCCTGCTGGTGATGTCTTGGTGACTGATGTCCTCTTCATCCCTAGCCTTGAGCTCAGCCTCCTGCGTGTCACCACCCTTGATCGTATGAGCATGGATGTTCTGCACTCGTGTGGTATTGACACTGAGTCGTTGCGTCTGTCAGATCGTGTCGTTTTGCATGCTAGCGCCCATGGCAACTTGTTGCACGTACCGCGCGTGCTCGCTTCTACCTTTGTGTCCTCATCGGCCGACACTAGCCACGTGTCTTTAACTAGTATACTCTCTCCACAAGACCCGCGTCTCCTACATTGCCACTTTTGTCAAGTCCATTCTACTACTTTTGATAGCATGCTTCACACGCAACCAGCCACGGGCCTTGATCCAGCCTCCTTTCCTCTGTCGTGTCCTACCGAGTGCATTGATTATGCTTAGGAGAAGATGCACCATTCCACCTACCCCCTGTCTTCCTCTCGTGTGACTGCCCCGCTTGACTTGGTTCATTCTGATATCATGGGTCCCCTCCCGACAGAGTCACTCAGAGATCACGGTTGTTATGTCTTGATACTAAAGCATGACTACTCTTGCTATCGTTGGGTCTTATGCCTTTGGCAGAAGAGAGACGTCGCTCCCACCATTTGAGACTGGCTTGTCCGTGCTGAGCAAGAGTGTGGTTGTCCTCTCGGCTACTTCCGTTCTGATCGCGGAGGTGAGTTTTTGTGGGAGACCACACTCTTCCTCGCCTCCCGTGGTGTCACTCATGCAACGTCGGCGCCTTACACGCCATTCCAGAATAGCGTCTCAGAGCAGTGGAACCACACCATGGTCGACGCCGTGCGCACCATGTGGGTTGAGTCCGGTCTCTTTGACGGCTTCTTCTTTGAAGCCATGACCTACATGAAGTAGGTTTGGAACCGGATTCACCACGGACCCATTCCTCGTCTGTCCTCACCATACCAGCACTGGTGTGTTGAGCGAGCGGACGTCCGTCCGGCCCACGTCTGGGGTTGCGTAGCCACTGTGTAGGGTTTAGGGTTTAGTTGCGTATCCCATACTCAGGTGGCAATCTTGAGCCTTGCGGCTGTCCCTGCACCTTCCTTGGCATCTCGCATCAGCCGAAGGCATCGAGTTTCTAGGATCCCACCTGGCATTGCATCGTCAAGTTCCGGGACACCCTCTTCTTTGAGGACCTGTTTCTCCGCGACCTCGTTCATTCCGGCACATTGATGTTCCTCCTGTCTCGTGGGGAAGTGGTGGGTCCGTCTTCCGTCCAGCCGCGTGCGAGCATCCCATCATCTGCACCCGCGGGTCCTTTTGCGCCGGTTACCCCATTCGTGTCCGCGAGCCCCTCAAGGCCGGCTGCCTTGTCCGTGTCCGCCAGCCCCTCCCGGCCAGTTGCCTCGTCTGTTTCCGTCCGCCCCTCAGGGCTGGCCGCCCCTTCCGTGTCCGCAAGTCCCTCAAGGCTGGTTGGCCCGTCTGTGTCCACCAGTCCCTCAGGGCCGGCTGTCCCGTCCATGTCCGCTAGCCCCTTAGGGCCGGCTGCCCCGTCTGTGTCCGCCAACCCCTCAGAGCCGGCTGCCCCATCCGTGTCTGCTAGCCCCTCAGGGCTGGCTGCCCCGTACGTGTCCGCAAACCCCTCAGGGCCGGCTACCCCGTCTCTGTCAGCTAGCCCCTCAGGGCCAGCTGGCCCGTCCGTGTCCGCCAGCCCCTCTCGGCTGGCTGCCCTGTTTGTGTCCGCTAGTCCCTCACAGGTGGCTGCCCTGTTCGTGTCCGTCAGTCCCTTAGGGCCGGCTGTCCCATCCCTGCCGACATAGTACACATGTGGTCCAGGCGGCAGCCTCCGACCCAGGCCGACAGTGAGCACTCAAGGTACCTCCTCGCGTCCTCTCGTGCCACGACCCCCTGTCACCCCACGAGGCTCCTTGCCTCCTGGCAGACCTGCTCCCACAGGCATGTGTGGGGACCCTGGCACCAATGTGCTTGGCTTGGCCACATTGTCAGTCATCACTGAGTTGCATCTGGGGTCGGCTTTGGGCTACGCCTTGCTCCATCAGGAGCACCAACATGCCATTGCGGCTACACTCACGCGCTTGCACCTGGAGCACGAGACACATACTGTCATTCCCGAGTCATGTGGCCTGAGGCTTTGGTCTAGAAAACAATGCGGACACAGTGGCAACGGCCAACCGTCCAAGGGAATTTCACCCAAGGATCACAATAACCCCCAAGGAATTAACTATGCCTCTGGTGAGACCTAGTTACCCAGGTGCTTTCGCTCAAGGTCTTAGGGGCTCCCACCCTCTAAGCCTTCTTCTTCCTTGGTATGAGAGCCCAACAAAGTAAATCAGCACTCTCACACGAGCAAGATTGCAACCACCTTAGCAGTTCATATCAAGCTCAGTCTGAAGCGCACAGCTCAAAGAAGAGACATCAAGTGAAGGAGTAGTTGAGACAATGGCAAGTACAAGGCATGAATAGTTGAGGAGTGACTTTGGCTGCCAAAGCGCGCACGCCTCGGCCGATGTCACTCTTTAGTTTAAGGTCATCCCATCAATCAGGGAAGTCATCCCCTTATTCAAGGCACATCTCGCATCTTCCAATCCGACAGTTGGATCGGCCCGAAACTTGGATAGCTGACAATTTGGCACCTGCTCTTTCCATGGGTACAGTCAGATTGAAGATTTGACCAGCCAACATGAGAAACCCAAGGGACTTGTCCTTGAACAAGGAAAGTGCATGCCTGGATTGAAGGACTGGACCCAGGGGACCTTCTCCACACGAGCAGTGCATGCCTGGTTGGTCCACTACTTGCCAATTCTGGAGACCTGTGGCCAAGGGGCATCCAAAAAGCAAGAATCTCTCCCTTGTACCTCTGGCCACTTGTCCTGTCTTCAGTCTTCGTCACTTGCGCTCTTCATGCCAATACGCTGTCTTCGTGCGAGGTGGAGTTCTCGGTCAAGGGGTTTTGTCAGCATGTCCGCCCAGTTGAATTTGGACGCAACGTGCTCCAGCTCCTTCACTCCCTGAGCAACCAGGTCGTGAATGAAGTGGTACAAAACTTTAATGTGTTTTGTCCTTCGCGTCAAGGTGCCATTTTTGGACATTTCGATGGCAGACATGTTGTCCACCTTGACCACCGTTGCGGCCGATTGAGGTGCTCGTATCTCTTGGAGCACGCTACGCAGCCGTATCATCTCCTTCCACGCTTCTGCTAGATCAATGTACTCTGCTTCGGCTATGGAGAGGGAGAAGCAGTCCCGCTTGCGGTGCGTCCATGACGCGGCTCCTCCATTCAACACGCACACGTATTCCGACATGGACTTGCGACCGTCAATGTTCCTGGCCCAATCTGCATTCATGTACACCATGAGCTGCAAGAATTCTTACTGTGGCACCCCACTGTACTGGATACCCAAGGGCCGCGAACCCTTCAGGTAGCGGAAGATCCGTTTCACTGCTTGCCAGTGTTGTGGCCCAGGGTTGACCACATACCTGCTCACTTGCTCCACAACGTCGCAGATGTCGGGGCGAGTCACGACCATCGCGTACATTAGACTGCCCACGGAAGACTGATATGGCACGCCTGCCATGTCGACCTGCTCTGCTTTATTGGTAAGAGCAGCAGCTAAGGGTAGGATACAATCTACTGCCATGGGGGTATTGACGGATTTGCAGTCCTGCATATCGTACCGCTTGAGGATGTGGTCAATGTATTTGGTCTGGCTGAGC
Organism: Penium margaritaceum; assembly: GCA_023375785.1. Lineage (NCBI taxonomy): Eukaryota > Viridiplantae > Streptophyta > Zygnematophyceae > Desmidiales > Peniaceae > Penium > Penium margaritaceum. Next base: position 53,114 of record SZWC01014552.1, read on the forward strand.
CTGATGGTGCCGGTTGAGCTATCCCGGGTGACACTGATGCCTAAGTAGTGCTCAAGAGGTCTTAGGTCTTTCATCTAGAAGAGGCTGCTGAGTTGCATCTTGATGTTCTTTAGTAGCTTTGTCGATGATGCTCAGATGATGAGGTCATCAACAAAAAAAAGCCACCAAGAGCAGGTCATCCTCGTCCTCTCATACGAACATACTGAGGTCGTTTTTGTAGTGACCGTACCGGGACCCCTCCATGAAGGCATCCATCTCCTGGTACCAGCACCTCTGGGCCTATTTCAGCCCATACAATGACTTGACGAGCTTACAAACGTTTCCGGGTGGTGCATCCATCCCCTCAGGCACCTCCATCAGGACCTCTTTGTCAAGCTTTCTGTAGAGAAAGGCAGTCTTGACATCCATCTGATTAACCTCTAAGTTCTTGGCTGCTGCTTTCATGACGAGGGACCGGATCGTTGCAAAGGTGACAACGGGCATGTATGTCTTGTTGTACTCGCTCTCCAACCGCTGGCAAAACCCTTGGCCTCTAGTCGCACCTTGTGGTTGTCGATGGACCCATCCTGCTTCAGTTTCTTGACCATGACCCACTTGCACCCTACGACGTGGGCGTTAGCAAGCCGGTCCACCAGCTTCCATGTCCTGTTCTCCTTGTGCGAGGCCAACTCGCTTTCGATGGCGGCCTTCCACTTGGCCCCATCTGGTAGAGCAATCGCTTCTGCCACTGTGGATGGGTCTCATAGAGCCATGAAGGCGTAACTCAGACCAGTCCACTCACCAGTTGTAACATCGTACTGTCGTGGCGGGACAGATGAGCTATCCCAGAGCTACGCCTTATTGCCTGCTGCTGCGACGGCTGCTGCTGTTGCTCTTGCTACTCTGGTTTTCTTACCACAGAGTCTCTCTCGATGGAAGAGTCCTCATCATTAGAGGAGGAAGAATTAGACTCAACTTCAGAGTCCTCTGCTGCGGCTCTTTCTGAAGCTACCGCTCCTCTTCCCTCTGTTGTCTTGTTCTTGTTCCACCCCTGTGGTGCCTCATCACCTATCTCCAGTAGAACCAGCCATTCATCCGGCTTGGACACTTGCTCATCCTTGAAGTGCTCCTCTGCTCCTAGTACAGCCTCATTGAAGTCCACGTTCCTATTGTGAATCACTCTGTGCCTTGTAGATCCCAGAGCCTATAAGAGCGATGGGCTCTATCGTACCCTAAGAACAGGCATTTCTTTGCCTGCGGATCCAGCGTACTGGCACCCTCCCTCGTCAGCCTCTTGGCATAGGCCTGGCAGCCAAACACTTGTAGATGGAAGACATCTGGCTCCTTGTCCGACCATGCCTATTGTGGGGACATCGGCAACAGCTTCTCTTTCCCCTTTCCTCGAAGGGCTGATGCAGGTATGAGGTTGATGATGTAGGTCGCTGTCCTAGTAGCCTCTGTTGGAGTAATGCTCCTCACCATGGCAGGAATGACTCCAAAAAGGTACACCGAAACGAGCCTTAGTGGCTTAGTGGTTAATGGCTTCCACTTCTAGAGGCAAGGGCCCGGATTCAAGTCCCATAACATCAATTTCTGCCCTGCCTCAAGGGAGGTGGAAAATAGATAGGCTAGCTCAACCTCTAGAATTCCTCCTTAAGGTTCTAGAAGGCCAGGTGAGGGTCCAGGAAGGTGGCACACCTTCTAGAAGGGATGACTTGTCCTACAAGGTATCTAAAGGTGTCTAGGTCCTCTGGATACCTTCCCTCCTACTAGAAGCAAGCCGAGGAATCTAGGAAGGGGCAGAAGCTTATAGAGGAAGGAAGGGATGCCTTCCTAGGTGGGTAAAAGGACAGCCTACCAAGGGCCACTCTAGAAGCCATAGAATTTGCTAGGAAGCTCCAAACATGGCATGCTTTGGTGTTCCGGAAAGCTTAGATCAGTGGCTATAAAATGCCACTGCTTTTGAGCCTTGTTCAAGTGTTCATTCCCAGTAAATTCAGGTCAAAGCTATTGCCTCACTCTTGGACCAGTTTTCTGCCATCCTTGGAACTAGTTGCCTACTCAGTTTCAGTCTCTCCAAAAAACAGTTGGTTTTGTGAACTAGCCACTGCTAGGGACCCTCCAGGGTGCACACTCACCCTCAGGCCAGCAGCCTCAGCCCAGAACCTTCCTGGCAGCTTTGCTTCATACATCATCATTCTAACCATCCCAAGGATGGTTTGGTTGAGCCATTCAGCAACACTGTTGCTCTCGGGCGACTCAGGTACCGTACTTTCTTGCCGTATCCCATGCTTCGCTAGCCAGCCTGACAGGCCTTGTATTCCCCGCCGTTATCACAACAAAGGGCCTTGACCTTTTTGCAGGCCTGCCACTCAACCATTGCAACAAAGTGCTACTTTACCTCGTTTTTCTGCTTGCAACAAAGTGCTACAGCCGTTTGTTGAGGTGGCAGGCTATACAGACAATGACTGGGCCGACAATCCAGACGGTAAGAGTCATTTTGGCTGGATCTTTCTTGTTGGCAGCACGGCTGTGTCCTCGTGCGGCGGCAAGCAAGGCTGCATTGCATGCAACACTGCTGAGGCTGAGTATGTGGCACTTGGTTCTGGCGCGTGAGAGGTATGGCTATGTCGCCTTCTGTCTGAGCTGCGTCAGCCATTCCCGTCCATCACGCTGCAGTGTAACAATGAAAGTGCCATGGCCATTGCTGTCAATGACGGCGTGCATCACACTCGCACAAAGCACATCAATGTTAAGTATCACTATGTACATTTTTTGTTACATGAAAGCAACATCAACATTGTGTGGATTGAGACCGCACGGCAATTGGGTGACTTCTTGACCAAGCCACTGAAGCGTGACTTGTATAAGAAGGCTCTGAGTGCGGTTGGTGTGTATCCGTAAGGTGCTCTCTCTCTCTTTCTCTTTCTCTCTCTCTCTCTCTCTCTCTCTCTCTCTCTCTCTCTCTCTCTCTCTCTCTCTCTCTCT
>SZWC01014552.1:56202-70036 GCA_023375785.1 Penium margaritaceum
TCTCTCTCTCTCTCTCTCTCTCTCTCTCTCCCTCTCTCTCTCTCTCTCTCTCTCTCTCTCTCTCTCTCTCTCTCTCTCTATCTCTTCACCTGCCCGCTTGATCTCTGTGTTCTCTGCACATCCATGTGCACTACGCATGTGAGTCATTAGGGAGTGTAAGTTTCCACGTACATCTCATTGTGCTCTATTGTGTCCTCCCGGCTTGTGTAGATCAGCGTGCAGATGACTATCAACGAGACGCGACGCTGATGGAGTGTTGACTGGTGGGGCCGACGCACGCTGAGGCCTACACGCAGTTTGCAGGAGCCTCCTCCCTCCAACATGCTTAGCTCCATTGGCAGACCTCCTTGGCTGTCATGTGGCTGATAGTCTTTGTCGCTGCATATGCTGTCTACATGCGTCCAGCGCTGGGTCTGATTGCACTGTTGTATTTGTAGTGTTGTGTTATGCATAGTGTCCAAGTTTCATGATTTTCGGGCACTGCTGGTACCGGGGACTAGCGCAGACGCTGCCAGGGTTTAGACAGCCATAACTCTTGAGTACTATTTTTCTAGCTGATTCTGACTGCACGACTGTGTTTGCAGCGACAGTATTACGGTATGGTCCAGTTTTCAGGCAAAATGGACAACGCCCGAGTTTTGGGCTGTTGGTTGTCTCACAGGGCACACTGAGAAAATCCTGCCTGCCAGAAAATGGACTTTTTTCTGTTTGGCTGGTGAGCTAAGTAACAAGCTCTACAGAGCTGGGGACAGGCTCGTTCTTGGAGGGGTCTCCCATTGTTGTTTATTCTCAGTTCTTAATTAGTCATTTCCAGTTTTCAGCTGTAGTCTGGCCCTTACTCTGGCGCGCGCAGTTATGAGTAACAAATACCAGAGCTCTCAGACTTAGGCTCTGGTGTAGTAAACTGAGGGGGCAGCTTAAGCAACGAGCGTGGGTTCTTGCACGCTGCATCAACAACGCTGCTGCCCCAACCTGCTGCTATAGGATATTTCTAGCTTGTTGTTTATGATACGCTGTTGTTCTGTACCTTGGCTCACTTGTTCTGACATTGACGGCCGTGTCAGCCAGGGGGAGTGTTGGTTTGTGTGGCTTCCACCCGTCACAACTGACTTTGATGGATTACCCATAACCTGTACCCTATACCATGTTGGTGGTATAGGGTACAGGAGAGAGTGATGACATGACGGGCCTCCGGAGTGTCCCTGGAATTTTTCAGCACCTACGACAGCGCCGGCGAGACACAGTCAATGCATTCCGGTGGCCTGGTCGGCTTGTCGGGAGCTACGAGGGGTTTCTTGGTGGGTTGAGACCCGTGCACCCGGTGGACTATACCAGTGCGACGATGTCACCCAATGTCTGTAGTAGTGCTTCCAGTGTTCGAAAAGCCATTTGTGATGTCTGGATGCTGATTTTGAGTCTTTTTAGCACTGCTCATATCTTCTCGGTGAGCGAGACCCGGGTACTCGGAGAGCTGTTCCGGTGCCTCGAGGAGACCACCTTTGTTGTTCACGTGGTGTATGCAATGTGCTCTCCCCAGTGACACGTTTGGGCTCAGCGGGGTTGACGAGGCCTGGTTCGGCTAGCTGCCGGCACCTCTACATACGACCGCTAGGGGCTCATCTGTAAATTCTCCTTGTTCTTACATATTCTCTGTTCCAGACTTAGCCAAATTCTTGCCGTTTTGCAATGCACTTACACTCACAGTTCATGTTCGTGTTTGCATGGGCATGCATGCCCTAATCAATTCTAACTTGGTATGAGAGCACAGATGGCTGTGTGAGCAGCAAAATTGGCAGTAGTGGGCAGAACGCAGAGAGAACGCGCCACGTGACAATACGCCGACAGCAGCGTGAGGGTGCGCGCAGTGACTGGACGTGAACGCCATAGGGGCGGTGAGTAGTGCATAGCAAAATTAGCAAATGTAGCAGTAGAAATAGTAGTAGCAGTAGTCGTAGCAAGAACATTAGCAGCAGTAACTGATGTGCCATGTAGCAGGAGCTGTGACAGCATAGCCTCTCATAGCAACAGGAGCAGCGGCGGCAGCAGTAGTAGTAGTGGCAGGCAACAACATTCATAGTAGCTAGGCCTGCGGCTGCAACAGTAGTAGCATCAGCTGTTGTTCCGCGTAGCAGTAGCAGTAGCTGCGGTGGCAGCAACGGCGGTGCACAGTAGTAGCAATAGTAATGGCAAGAGCAAGTAATAGTAGCACCAACACCTACTGTGTCGCGTAGTAGTAGCAGCAGCGGTGACGCCAGTAGCGGCTACTTACAGCAGTATTCGTAGCAACGGTAGTAGTAAGGAGCAGCAGCAAGAGCGGCGAGAGCAGCAAGCAGTAGCAAAAGCAGTTAGCAGTAGCAGTAGTAGCGGCTGGAGCAGCAACGAAAGCAACATTGGCGGCTGCAGCAGCTGCGTAGAGGAGTAGAAGCTATGGCAACAGAAGTAGTAGCAGTAGAAGGTTCAACCACTGTCGTCGGTGGTGACTTTTGTTTCGAGACACGTCATGGAACGGCATCTCGATAGGGCCTGTAGACTAGATCGTGCACCTCACTCTGTTAGGTTGACGAAATATTCAAATCTGATCATCTCCGAGGCTGGGTCATCTACCGCTTAGAGCAGCAGCCGCACCTGCAGCCGCCATACCTTCTGTTCTCGGAGTAGTTTTTGTTCCATTTGTGGCAGCAGTACCAGTAGCTGCAACTGCTTTGACTCCCTTCTCTGAGCGTGATGTTGTAGTGCCGCTTTCCCTGTCTGCTCACCCTTGCTGACCCCGCCGCCGTGACCTACAGGAGTGCCAGTGTCTACCAGTGTCCTCATCTTCTGTGGCTTGGTTTTCACCACCGGGATTAGGTGTCCTCAACACCTATCAATCTTCAAGCGGGCGAGATGAGTGTGCAATCATGGGAGCAGGCGCACATGACGTTTGCCTGCTACTATAGTGGTGATGGACATCATAGTTGGCGTCGCTGCTCAACGCGCCCTCGCGGCTCGCATCCACGTTGGCTCCGGCCTCATGTGAGCATGGGTCCTCCACAGCATGCGGATTTGCCAGCGTTGGTAGATCCCTTAGGTGGACCTCTGGCGACCACGTTTGTTGAGATCCGCAGCCTGAGGCAGATGGTGCAACAGCTTTGTGACCTTGTCATACCTGAGCGTGCTTTTGCTACTAGCAGATTGATGGCCTCCTTGATCTCATCTTCTTCATCTTCTCGTCCTTTCTCATCCGATGGTCTCCCTCCAGCTCCACCTGTCGGCGTTTCCCAGGCTGCCACCATGCTTCCGATAACATGCTTTGTTGCCACCATGATGTCTCCTCAAGATGACACGTCATCCTGTAGTCGCTCCAAGTGTGTGTGCATGCGGCGTCGGTGTCAGCACTCCGCACGTCGTGCTTGCACCCGTCTTGACACATCCTCGTCCTCCTCCTCGTCTTCCGTTGCTGTACCTGTCAAGGGGGAGTGTGGTCATTGGGCATTGCCTATGACTACAACAACATGATCTGTACCCCTACCATACTATGGTACCCCAGCGTCAGCTCAGGCAGATGCAGATGATAGGATGGTAGTACATGATGTGGATTTTGATCCCGACATGGTGTTCATGGTGGAGACTTGCGTATCATCAAGCTCAACTTCCACGTCCGGGCTGGATCTAGATCTTCCGCAATAGCAGGTTGTGTCAGGAGTGTGGGGTCGGTGTCCCTGGGCAGTGCCACTCACGGCTCCGACCGGTGGCAGCTCGGCGGTGGCACATAGGTCTTGTACGGATCGAGATGCCTCTTGCAAAACTTTGGAGGAGCTTGTGCTGCAGGCTCACACCAGCACGGCGGAGGTTGTAGTATAGGAGACATGTGTGTCATTAAGGTCGACATCCACGCTGCGACAGGTGCTGGACATTCTACAGCAGCCGGTTGCATCATGAGGAGTGTAGGCCCGGAGTCCCTAGACGGTGCCATTTGCGACTCTGACCCGTGGCGGCCCGGCATTGGCACAAAAGTTCCGTACGAATCAGGATGCCCCTTACGTACTTTCATGGGCGTTGGTGTACGAGGCTCACACCAACCTGGCAGCTGTTGCTGTGTGTGAGCAGTATGGACCAGCTAGTCTTTTAAAGGTTGAGGCATTCTTGAGAGCAGCATTAATGAGAGATGTCACCGGGGTATGTGTTGTAGCAGACATAGCAGGCTCAACCTTGTCATCGGCATTACCCGAGGACCAACTTCAGGGTCAGGAGTCGTCCATGTTGCTAGAGTCTACGGGCTTCAATACACATGGTGGAGCAGCAACACACATGACGCAATCAGATGATGATCCTTACTCCATCATTGAGCGGGTGACAGCGACCATTCTTCCCGGCGAGACAATGTGTGAGCGCTAGCTACACTTGCTCGTTGCCTGGACTGGCAGTAGATCAGTTGTCGAGCCGGAATCCTGCACAGCCGTGTCCACTAAGGTAATAGATGAGGATTGTGCAGCAGATTTGACCACACGGATGGAGTCACCTCGTCAACAGGACCTGAGTTCTTCCATTGCATGTTCATCTGTTGGTGACCGCGCTGGTCACATCGATGCTGAGAGTGGAAGTACGTGCACGGACGACATTTCCACATGCTCCACGGACTCTAACAAATACTCTTCCTTCTCTCTCGGCATGCGACCACTCATCATCCCTTGTCTCACGGACAAGAGCTGCGGCCGGGATGCCACACCTTCAGTTGCGTCCGATTTTCCAGCATCTCAGCATATTACAATTTTGGTTGACCCCCAAGAGGATGCAAGAGAGCCGACTCCATTGTCTTCAGCAGCCGAGGCGTAGATGGAGTTGTACTTGCGAGTTCTACAATCTACATGTTCAGCATCTAGTTAGACAGAGTCCATCCCACGTCAGGCAGACATGGGCCACCTCCACATGTCTAAGGCACATTACAATGACTTACATGAGTGTATAGAGATGCTACTACAAGAGGTGATGGCAGCGCGGGAGCAACTGTCAGAGCATGGGAGCACCACTACTGTCGACACGAGCTTTCCACTATCAGGATCTCGCACACCCATACTTTGGGAGGATCCTGTACCAGCTCCGAGTATGACTTCCGATGGAGACACCACCACAAGAGAAGTGAGCATGCCTTCAGTTTCCACCATGCTCGTTCCTGTTGACTCCATCATCGCTCCTCTTTGTACTCCTGTTGCCATCACGTACCTTCATCAATCAGCTTCAGTTGCTCCATCGTCATCTTCGACTGTGTGTGGTGGTGTTGTTTGGCGTTCCAGCCCTCCTCCTCTTCTAGCAGTAAACCCTTATGCTTCATGGTGCTCTATCTTGCCTCAAAGGCCAGCTCTGCCACTTCATCCACGCTTGCATGCTACTCGCCTATTTCCTTTCCCCCAGCGTACACAAATGCATCACAGAAGAGCGAAGAGAGGAGAGACTGTGAGTTGGGACCCTTAGATGTCACACGAGGATGGGTACACTCCAGGTGATGTAGGGACGACGTGAGGAGCCGTAGCCGGAGACACCACTTCATCTTTAAGGGTGGGAGTAAACTCTACGTGGCCAGGGGAGCTATATTTACATGTTGGAGAGACCACATGGTTTATCACCCAAGATTTGTTCAGCTATGATATCAACATCTCCATTGAGGACGTGGACACCAGGTTCATCTGCTCAGGGGGAGTATTGTATGGACCTCAACCTAACACAATGTCATTGGAGATGTATGGCGAGGGGTCCATGCTCTGCTATGAGTATACTACAGCAGTCAGCGTGTGGCTCATGCTCCGTGCCTGCATAGCTACATGTGGATGGTAGGACTCTTTTGGTCAAGACCCGGGCACTTGGTGAGTTGTACCAGTGTCATGAGGAGACCATGTGATCGTGTGTCTTGGTGTGTGGCTATACTGCATATGGCATGTGCATGCAAGCTGGATTGCTTATAGTGGTTGACACCTGGACACGTGGTGAGTTGCACCTGTGTTACAAGGAGGGCCCCCTATGATCCTGTGTGTTGGTTGATGATGCTGTTATGGCCGGCATACGGACACCTGATGGATTGCTCATAGCGATCAAGACCCAAGCATTGGTACCGCCATTGTCACGAGTAGACTCTGTTGTCTTCTGACTCGTGTATGATATGCATGAGTCTTCAGATGGTCGAGACCCGGTCACTTGGTAGGATGTTTCGGTATCATGAGGAGACCCCTTGACCTTCATTTTGCTCCAGAGGGACATCGGGCCTAGCCTTGCATGGGCAGAAGGTGTGTGTGTGTGTGTGTGTGTGTGTGTGTGTGTGTGTGTGTGTGTGTGTGTGTGTGTGTGTGTGTGTATGTGTGGTTGACTTTTTTAGACCATTCTTTTTCAAACGCTGTTGTTCCGTGCCTTGGCTCACTTGTTCTGGAGTTGACGGTCATGTCAGCCAGGGGGAGTGTTGGTTTGTGTGGCTTCCATCCGTCACTACCGACTCTGATGGATTACCCATATACACCACGTTGATGGTAGAGGGTACATGAGAGCATGACGACATGATGGGCCTCTAGACTGACCCGGGACTTTTCCAACACCTACGTCAGCGTCAGCAAGACGCAATCGATGCGTTCCAGCAGCGTGGTTGGCTTGTGGGGAGCTAGGAGGGTTTTCTCGGTGGGTGCAAAACCGCACACCCGGTGGACTTTACCAGTGCGACGAGGAGACCAGATGTCTATAGTAGTGCTTCCGGTGTTTGAAAAGCCATTTGTGATGTTTGGGTGCTGATTTTGAGTGTTTCTAGCATTGCTCATATGTTATCGGTGGTTGAGACCCCGGCACCCGAAGAGCTGTTTTGGTGCCTTGACAAGACCACCTTTGTTGTTCACGTGGTGTATGCAGTGTGCTCTCCCTGCTGACTCATTTGGGCTCAGCGGGGTTGACGGGGCCCTGTGCGGCTAGCCGCCGGCGCCCCTATGAAAGCTCGCCAAGGGCTCATTTGTAAACTCTCCTTGTTCTTTCATATTTTGCGTTTGGTACTTAGCCAAATTCTTGCCGTTTTGCAATGCACTCATACTCAGAGCTCGTGCTTGTGTTTGCATGGGCCTGCATGCCCTAGTTAATTCTAAGTAAACCTAGAAGAAGTAGGAAACCTAGTGTCAACAATAAAGCAAGCATTTGTCCATAGTAACATTTCTGCCGTGGGCAGCCTCCAAAATGTCTTTGGCTGGTCCCCTTGTGCACGTCCCATGTGATATGGTGTGGTGTGGTGCCGGTGCTAGTGTCGCTCTAACCTCAGTCACCTGCATCAATGAGGCAAGTGTGCAGAGAGGCCAGAGGTCACGACGTGTCTGTGGTCCACCAACCAACACTCCCCCATGGCCCACAGCCGTCACACATCAATACAAGCTCACATGCACCATTTGTGTTACAAGATGTGATGCACTACTGCATACACACACAATTGTACACACACGCATATTCACCCAGGGTCACCACGCAAACACAATAGTCCAACAGCGTGCATGGCGGCATTGAAGACGTTGCTGATGAGTGCCTTCGTCAAGAAACCAGCTTTTTGCTGACGCATGTCAATCCAAACGACCTGAACATCACCTACAGCAATGCGCTCACAGACAAAATGATGCTCAACATAGATGTGCTTCGTACGTGTATGATGCATGCCATCATGTTCGGAAATGTCTTTGATGCTTTGGTTGTCACAACGTAACGTGATGCAATGGATGGGAACACACAGTTGTTGAAACAAGCAACACAGCCACACACTCTTACATGTGCATGCGCTAAGAGCGACATACTTGACCTCACTAGAACTGCATGCAACACAACCATATTTGCCACTTTTCTAAGAAATCGCGGTCCCACAAACAAGGAAGATGTAACTTGTACGGCAACGAGCGTCTGTGTCATGGGCCCAGTCACTGTTTGTGTAGCCATCCACTACAACAGACGGCTGTGCCCGAGAGCACAGACCGGTCCTGGCAGTGGAGAGAGCATACCTAACAACACACGGTGCAGCCTCCAGGTGTCGTGCCCTGGGACACTATGAATGCTGGGCCAAGAAGTTCACACAGAAGGCGACATCCGCCTTGGTCATCATCGCCAAGTACATGACCGTTGACGCGAAGGTAGACCGTGACATCAACTCTCTCCCCCAGCTTACACATGTCAAGTGTCTTCAGCAACCTCTGCCTAGCTGAGATCATAAGCGTCGATGCTGTGGGGATGGAATCAAGTAGGGAAGCAAAGCGCTTCTTTAGACTACGGACGTATGCAGCCTGGACAGGAAGGAGCAGTGGGTGTGGGGTGGACAGAGTGCATGATAGGAAACGACGGCGTAGCAGATGAGCCGCTAGTGGACGTGGGAAGACTGGGTGCATGACTGGACGGCGACGACTGAAATGAGGGTGAGGGCTGCGTCACCGGAGTAGGGATATCAGGGGTGACAGGACTCACCGTCTCCCCCAATCAAAACAGCAGCAGAAGTGAGGAGACAAGTGCTAGACGGCTAAAGGTCACAAAGGAAGACCGACTCAAAGAACAGTGCGTCACTCGACTCGAAGATGCATTGACAAAGAGGATTCCTGAAATGCCAGGCCTTAGACTGGGCAGACACGCTAAGAAAGGGCACAAACGACCACGAGACAACAATTTCCCATCGCACAAGTTGTGGAGCAGACAAACCGACGCAACACAGTCCCAAATGCAAGCCAAGCGAAGGTCAGCGCGATGACCGTACCAATGCTCAAATGGCGTGATGGTGCGACAAAGAGGACCATGCAGGGCGCCAATCCAAACCCACGTCATGTAGCTCGTTGCCGGAAAGGCAAAGAGCGGGAGCATTCCGGACTCGGCAAGGACGGTGCCGACGCCGTCAGTAAGCGTCCGATTCCACTGCTCCAACACACCATGTTATTGGGGTGTGAAGGGAATAGAAGTCTCCAGACACACCTCGTGGTACTCCAAAAGGCGGGCGGTGGGCCAAAAGAATTCACCACCATGATTGCTACAAAAGACACACAATGACTGCTGACAAGCGCGTCTAGCCTGAACAAGCCAGGACTCGCTGACGGAATGAACGTCACTTGTCTGACGAAGGACGAATACCCAAAAAAAAAGGAGAAATCATTGGCCGGACACCGAGGAGATCATGGGGCGGGAGACCCATGACATCTACATGAACATGATTGAGGGGGTGAGAGGACTGAGAGTCAAAAGGAGAGAAAGGAGAGTGGTGTATTTTCCCTTGCGCACAGTCAAGACAGCCAGCGGGGAAAGGGACAAGGAACGTAGAGGGAGAGAGATCAACAGCAGGCTGAAGAAAAAACATGCTGCCATTAGCATCAGTGTGTACATGACCACGACGATGATACAAGAGACTAACAAGATCAGGGGAGAGAGACAAGGCGACGCGGGCAAGGGTAGTGCCCCCGGCAGGGGCGAAGGAGGCATGCAAGGGGACGCGATAGTGCTTGCCGCACTGCACGCCACGTAAGACAGCACAACCAGAAGGACGCAGAGAAACAGTGCCAATACCACAACAGGCAGTGAAGTCCATACCCTGATCGTTGAGAGACGGCACGGACAGCAGGCTGAGTGCAAGCAAAGGCACGTACAGAACGTCAAGCAAGTACAAGGCACTGTTGGGACCAGTAAAAAAGACGACGCCAATGCCCTGAACGGGACGCAACTGACCACACCTCGTATGAAAAAAGCGGACGGACCCAAGGGGACCCAACGACACAAACAAAGAACGGGCAGACGTCATGTGGTTAGTGGCCCCCGAGTCAAGGATCCAAGAGCCACTGGAGACATGCACGGAGGGGAGAGCACCAGAGGTTGCAATAGTACCAAGGGAAGAGTCAGAGGAGATGGACGGCGTGCAAATGGAGAGACAACGAGGGAGCAAGACAGACTTCCACTACACAATCCACTGAACGGACGCACGTAGAGAGCTGAGATCGTAACCTGGGGCTTCCCCACGAAGGACACTATCCTTATGACACGTGAGACCTCTGGCCAGTGGTGCAACACTCTCACCTTCCTGATCACAAAGGCAAAGAAGCTGAAGGAGGGACTGTTCCAGCTGGCGCTCGCGATCACCACGGTTACCATCAGTAGACGCAGGTGGGATTGGAGTCGTCATGCCGGAGGTGGAGGGAAACCACGGTGGTGTGACGTAGGTGAAGGATGGGGGACAAGCATATGTGGGAGCACTGGACAGAGGAGGTCAACCCCAAAGGTAGGGCAAAGGATGTGAGGGCACGCCAGCGGTGGTGTGGGCCTGGACCGAGGCAGGGCCGGTCGAGCGAGAAGGGGTCCTAGAGACGGAGGTCGAAGATGCAGAGGAGAAGCTGGAGGTGCGAGCCTAGAGAGCGTGCGTTTCCTGGTCAAGACAAAGATCATATTGAGGGGTGGGGCAAGTATGGGCAGAATGCTCATAGGAACTGCAGTTCCAGCACACGACAACACCTGGAACACGGGATAATGAAGCGGCGTCTTTGTCCTTGTCCTTGCCTTTACCCTTACCCTTGTCTTTCCCACGGCCCTGGGAGGCAAGGACGGAGGCAGGAGAGGAGGACGAGGAGGATGGAGTAGAGGTGGGTACTGCAGCAGAGGAGGGAACGGGTGGGGTAGTAGCGGTGAGAGTTGCCATACCCGTGACAGCGGAGCGGTGAAGGCGCTTGTTTTGCAAGCTCGTCCACCAGGCTGCAAGACGCTCAGAGGTGAAGTCCCAGAGGACGCCTACCCCAGGTGGGGAGTGAGGAAGGACTGGCTGCAAGTCAAGGGGCTGGACGTCACGCAAGAGGTCGGAGAGCTCCGGGATGAGGCCGTTGACCATGGTGAGGATGGCGAAGAGCTGCCTAGGAGCCGCGTCGTCAAGCTCACGCAGCAGCTTGAGACCACGAGCCAAGAAGGCATCGGCGGTCTCGTCAACACAAATGAGAAGCGTGTTGAACTGGACCGTGAGTGCGCCTTGAGCGGCTTGACCGGTGACAGTGGTGCAACAAGGAAGCATGGCATATGCGCCAACAGGGTCGGCCAGGCGTTGGACAGCAGGGTCCACGTTGTACGTGCCGACATCATCAACCAGAGGCTCAGGCGCGGCAGCAATGAGAGCGCTCACAGCGTGGGCAGATTCAGAGGGAAGAGGTGTGAAGGGAGGAACACCTGGGGAGAAATATTCCCACAGCTGCTCCCTCTGAGCCCAGGCATTGAAGCGCACTTTCCAAGAGGAGAAGGCAAGCCCAGAGGAAAGAGAAGGCGGCTGCAAGAAGAAGTCATGTTGGCATGGCGTAGGTGGAGGGGCAGTGGCAGTGGGGGTACCAGTCTGTGCAGTAGCAGAGGTGCTGGATGCAGAGGGAGTGCAAGTGACAAGATTACCATTGGCGCTAGCAGGTGGGACAACAGACGCAGCAGGTAGACAATGCAAAACTATATCGGCAACTTCATCAGCAAAGGCGGCACGATTTTCCTCCTCCACTTTGAGGCGGTCTTCAGCCTCCTGTTGGGCCTCACAAGCAAGGGCCAGCTGGTGTTGAAGAGCTGCAATGACAGACTCGTCGTCACCAGGCATGGTGATGACATGAGGACTCTGCCGGACAGATTTTGAAAGAGTTTCCCCAGCCCCAGTGGGCATGGGAAAAATGGGGGTTCCTTAGGCAAGGACGTAGGATGCTGAAGGACAGCCCATCCCGAGTCAGACAGGACAAGCCACCGCAGAGAGAGCAACAAAAGACATCAAGCAATGACAGCAAGAGGGAAAAACATTCATGTGATAACAGGAGGCGATTGAATGCAAAGAAAGGCTAGGAGTGATGGGATGGCGGCCGTGGAGGAAGCAGAGAGAATGGCAACGGTAGAGGCAACTGGTACTGCTAGAGCAAGTGCTCCAGTGACAAGAGCGGCAGCAAGGATGGTGAAGATGGCTGCAATGGAGACTGTCACTGTGACAAAGCTAGAGGTGGCAGATGGTGCAGATGTTGCTTCGGTGATAGCAGCAGACGTTGAAGTGCAAATGGAAGCTACTGCTGCCGCCGTCGCATATGGAACTAAGGCCATCGCCGATGCAATGGAGGATGCTGTTGGAGAAACTTGTGTTCCTATATCGGCGGCAGTTGTAGCAATACGGCAGATGAAAACCGCAGCCTTGGTGTAGGCTTCAATCACACTCCCTGCTGAGGTCAACGCAAGAGCATGCGAAGCTCAAGCGGCTGCGACAAACGTAGCTACAGCTGCATCTATGATAGTTGCGGTTGTGCGGGTGAGGACATGCACAAGACTAACAACGTCTTGAGTGAACGCTGCGTACAGGTCTGGAGCGTCTTGCGACTGGTCATTCCCCCAGGAGAAAGGGGTGGGGAGACGCTTATCAGGCGGTGACGAGTAGCACACGCAGATGATGCTGCTGTGGACGCGGACGCCCGGTCAATGCTCATGCCTCTACGGCATCTCGCATGACGACGAGGCGTCCCCCCTTTGTAGTATGCACCCGAAGGAAGTGCGAGGGGAGCATCAGGATGCGCCAGGGTGGTGGGAGCAACACAGCCGAAGCGGTGCACGAAACAAAGTGTAGCTGCAACATCTGTACTACTGCTGCTGCTGCCAATGCTGTTGCTACTACGACAGATGCGGTTGTTAATGCTGCTGCTAACAATGGTGCTGTTGTTGCGGATGCTGCTACCGTTGCCACTGTGGATGCGGCTGTTGTTGCTGTTCTCAATGCTGCTGCTGATGCCGATGCCACAGATAAGCAAAGTGCACCGCTCCTACATTTGCAGATGTAGTTCACGGTGTTGGTGCTGTGGCAAATGTAGACCATCAATAACCGATGAGCTAACTATGGCTGCAGCAGTAGCTGTTGTTCCGTCTGGTGAGGCTGCTATGGCTGGTGCTGCTCAGTCTGCTCCGTCTGCTTCAGTAGTAGTTTTTTCCGCTGAGTCTGCTGAGACAAATGCTCCTGAAAACACTGTGGCAGTTGCATGAGAGGCGACTGCCAAGGCTACTGCTATGGCTACCGCGGCTGCCGTGGCTGTCCTGGGTGCTGCGAATGCTCAGTCGTGTAGCTGCGGCAGCTAAGGGTGGGTGCTGCGGTTGCTGAGGCTCCTGCTGACGCTCAGATGCACCAGTGGTTGCTGCTGTGGAGGTTGCAGCTGCCGAGTGCGTATGCCAATGGCGCAATTGCAGTGGTGCTGCCAGTGAGGCAATGCTGCTCCTTAGTTGACCCCTGTGACACACGGGGTTGCGGTGGCAGCTGCAGAGAATGCAGTTGTCACGGCCGCGGGAGATGCGCGGTTGCGAGAGGTCTGCTGGCCAGGGAGAACCCTAGCCCGCGGCTTGTAGCAAGCTGCTGCAGTCGATCGCCTCGACAAGAGGTCGAGGGAAACCTGTGGCCTAGGGTGTAGAGCCCTCCTCCCTAGGTGAGTCTGTGGCTGCTAGAGGATGGCTGAGACGGCGGAAGCGGTGGCGGCAATAGCAAAGGGTCACACGCCAACAGGATCTCGTGCGTGTTCTCACGCGGGATGCGTTCTCCTCTCACACTGCTCTGATGCCAGTGGATAGTGTAAGCTAGTGTGAGGAGAGAGTGGAAGACGTTAGGCACAGTGCCAATAACGGCACAACACCATGGACAGGGTTCCGTACATGCAAGTGAGAACAAGTGAGCAAGTCACAGCCGGCAGTGGTGATAGCGAGCAACGAGGTGACAAGTGGGAGAGCAGCAAGCTCATCCTCGCTCGCACCTCCACAGCTGATTCTCAACAAGGGACCTGCAGGCCAAATAAAAGTGCAGGCCTGCGGTATGAGAAAACCCTGCTGAGGCAACCTGTGTGGGGTAACCAGGGTGCTACCCCCC
>SZWC01014553.1:6212-41256 GCA_023375785.1 Penium margaritaceum
ATTATGCTCCTTCAGGGTGTGACATAACACAATGATGATTTTGAGGTACACATCAAGAACTTCTTAGAGGTAGAAGCAACCTTTTACTGTCACCATTAATGTTCTTGGAGAGTTTGTGAGTCAATACAACATGGTTGTAAATTTGAGGTTCTTGTATTCAATGAAATAATATCTTCTAATTCTTTACAACAGTAAATCAAATGTGATGAAAACCAATGCATAAGAGGATATTAGTGAAAACTAAGGCTCCGCGGAGTTGGTAGAACCTTTTGTATGTTCATGCGAAGGGGTGGAAACATTTGTGCTCGTTTTGTTCAATGCATGGCAGTCAACACACATCTACATCTCTCCATGTCTTTCCACAAAAGGTATGTGTGTCACGTAAGTTGATGTGGGAAGGCTGATGACACCTTAAGTAAGAATCTCGAAAAGTTACTTCTTGATCTTGGCCAACTTGTGAGCACTCATACGGTAAGTTGTTTTTAACATGAGTCAGTTTTCCATTTCAAGTCTATGTGATTGATAGTTTTCCCTCATAACGATACCTCTTTGAACAATTCAATTAGAAAAACCCTTCCAGCTCATTGATGAGTGTTGAAACATCCTCTCGTGAAGGTGCAAACTTCTATGGTGTTCATGATAATATGGTCACTTACCTAACAGTTACTTTTTGTCCTTCTAATTCCATGTAGATTATCCATGCCAAGAACTATGTGTTTCCAATTATCTTTTGGCCATGTCTAATAATATCGGCTATCATGTTGCGAATGCAACAAATTTATTTGGCACCTTTACTTCTGTTACGTCCCATAATTGTCGTTACATCATGAGTTAGTCAACAAAAGGCACAAGTCATTTCCTTCTACCAATTTGTAGAATGATTTGTTGTTGTTTTCAGTTTTTGACTTGCTTTGGTAAAGGAAAGCTTGCCCAAGGATGATTCAATGCTAACTCTACACCAGTACATCATGAACATATATGACTCTTATTCTGAGACATAAGCAGATTTATTTTATTAATTGGAATCCATGCAAGGTTTTTCCTTCAAACATTCTTATTTTGCACAACGTTCTTCCAAAGTGCATTGCTACTTATGAAAATATGAGAAGCTCCTACATGTAGTACAACAAAGAAACTTGTGTGACAAGTTAAAACCCTACATTATACCCAAAGTAATGTAACTATATGATTACAATCTTGTTATCACTGAAACCCTTGTCTACAGCAAAGTGAGCTCCACATATGGATGACATGTTTAAACAAATTTGATGACCAAAAAACAACACCTCTATTTCCTCTTGACCTTTTCCAAGTACCAACGCCTCATTGTTTTCTCCTTGTATTTTTCCTCTAGATAACTTGGTCATAATATCTCCTATAAACGCACAAGTTTTGACCAAGTTTATTATGAAGTCTTGTAAACTACTCATAATTGTAGTTTATGGCATCAATGTTCCGTAAAAATGCGATTTCTAGCAACATTATTTTTCCTTTGCCATAAAAATTAAGTTTGTTGGTGGAATACTCGCCATTGGTATACACCATTTAAGTATTGTACTTGGAAGTTCCGATGCAATCATCTCCTATTACCACTTGGAAAGGTCATTTTGAATGCTTAAAGATGCAATATCTTGGAAAACACCTTGTTATAAGTCAATTTGTATTAAGAACCTAATTCAACAAGGACAAGATCATTCGCAATGATGATATTCTGGAAATGACAAGTGTTTTCTTCCTTGCTACATTGGCAATGCATGCATTGTTGTGTATGTCATGTGTCATGTTTCTTGCAGAGCTTCCCAAAAATTAATAAGGCCAAAGGCATTGTTGTTCCATCTTTCAAATTGCATAAAAAAGAGGTGCCTCATAATATTCATCTACTTAAGTGGTAAAACGTGTCTACATGATGATGTGAAACCAGTAATTAAGCCCCTAATCTAGATTTAGATGTCTCCAACTACCATCGTGTGATGCTATGATAATATTGGCATCACAAATCCTTTCCACAGAAAACGTGAGCGCACAAGGTCAGATTTTCTTCCATCATTGTCAACCCTAACAATGCTGAATTTGCTCTTGTGTTTTGTGAACATCATCCTAAGTATCCGTCCCTTTTGTATTTGACGAAAACAATTTACTTACCACATGTGAACATGTGGTAGAAGGAAATGAGCGGCAACAAACCTTTTGATAGAAGCAGCTTACAAAGGAGGTGCACCATGAAACCGCATGAATGATCCTTAGGAAGGAGGGGTCTACAACGAGAAATTTTTTCCGTTAAGGGAGTTTCCTCAAGCCATGATTCCGTATATCAACGGTTCAAGTCCATCTCAAATGCCCATTGAGATGCAAAAATTCCTCTAATGTGTTGAACGGCTTTCATTGATTGATGAGAGGCTATATGATTGAAGGATGTAAGGCAGGATGATGGATCGCACATACAAGGTCACTTGCCAAACTCGGATGCGAGAATCTTGTTTACGGTGAAACAACACCATTTACCAAAGGAAGCTTCTTGGACAACCACCAAGGCAGTTGAATTTCCAATGCTGCATGTATAAAAGACAACAACATTCGCAAACTCAATTATCTTCAATGGTTGATTTTCATTGGTACAACATAGTCAAGGGTGCACGCATAAGCTCAAGAGAACCTTTGACCAAGGCGGTGCTGGAGATCCCTCCAAGACCGCTGTAAGCTTTGCTCTGCCTACCAGCCTGCGTAAAGGGCATTATTGACAATCTCTCAAAGGCCTCTTTAAATCTTGTGCCTGCCAACCTAGGAGGGGGATTCTCTATTCGCGGATGGCCAGTCTTTGACAGCTCGATGATTTTGCCAAGACCAGCCAAAATCTACAACAATTTACTCTCACGACCCTATAACCCACGCACTAGCTGTTCGACTCCCCAAGAGGTGGCAGTAACGTCGTGAAGGCCTTTCATCATTAGAGATGATAGCTATGTCTGAACCCATGCATGCACAGCCTTGACCACCTAACAAGGTGTTGCATCTCCGTTTAGACCAAAGGGATACATCAAAGTTTAGTGCTAAGCTTTTGTTAGCTGATGTTCATCAATCAAATCTTACAATTGTAATTTGTACTTTTGGCATGACTTCATTCCATATTTTGACTTTGGCTAAAATAAGTGGACACAAAAACGATCCTAAGGCAGCGATGAACTCCCTATTGTATTGAAGGACTTGTAATCAAGCAATAGGCCGTTCTTGCGTGTGCTTCTCGCCCTTCAAAACACAAAAAATCAGATTTTCCTTTAATGCAATCCTAAAATTTTGGTTATGTGGTGCTTGAATTGCATCTTCTTTTTTTATGGATCATTATTGATTTTGAGAATGTTGGGCAATTCCTCCCATTGTGCTTGGTGTAAACCCAATGAGTGTCAACCAAGTAAAAGGCTTTTCCAAGCTTCAGGACATTGGCATCAGGTAAGGCGTTAAGTTTGTTGGTGCCACCCAATTTGCTGTCGATGATGTTGTTTTTATTGTTTTTATCGAGAAAGGCTAAAGCTTTTGTTTGCGAAAAAAACTCTAACACCTAATGTTTCCTTATCACTACTAAACGTCAATTGGACTTACACTGTTCACGATCATTATCATCATGTCAAATCTTCTTGACTACCTTAATCTATGCAAGGCCATTGCCCGCTAATCATTGCATCACCTTCCAATCTATTACCATTTTTCTTTAATACCAAGTGTAATACTAGGCCCTATATAATTGGTTCATATGGAGAAGGGGCAAGGAAAAAATACGAGGAGTGAAGGAAACAAGATAATTTGTATAAAGGAATAAATTTACTTTGATTACAAGTTTCAAGTATGTCATGCACATACACATGCGGAAAAGAAAACGATTGGCGCAAATATAATAAACTGAAACTTATGCTGAGCAACGAATGCGCGATTGTGCCATGAGGTTTTGCTTTAAGGAGCTACAAGTCAAGGAGCATGAATATTATTGAGGCGCATTTTTATCAAGATGCACCCCCATGAAGAATTTGAGTGGAAAATATCAAGACATTGACATGATGTGCATTAATTCTATGCACCATGTTGTAATATACTTCAAGTTGTCAGCAACTTTTAAAACTAAGCAGCAGATATCTAGGCAAGTTCAATAAATGTTCTTGTTTAATTGGTGTACAAATTGTGCTATGCATGAGCGATTGTCAATGAAATCATGAAAATTAGCACTCACTTACAAACTTTAGCAACTCGTTTAGTTTGATCTTGTTTCAATTAGAGGATTTAAATCTCTTAAGCACACCAATGCACCTCAAGCAAGGGGAACCGAGCTAAAAATGTAAAAATAAATAAGCATGATTGATATTCAATAACACAGATTTCCAAAAGCGAGAGTTATGATAAAAAATCCAATGTAAAAATAACAAGAGATGTACATGTTTCATTTTTCTATACTTTTATCATTGTCGCATTATCCCTTTTTTTCTTTCAATATGCTTTCACATGTTTTTGAATTAACATATTTGAGCTTCTTGCCTACATATTGTGCCACATTTTCTCGAAATAGACTTTTCTAAAATTTATCCATTGAAAGGTAAACAAAACCAACAAACGTATAGAAACATCACTACGAATCAGCCCCAACGAGTACGATTCCATGATTCATTGGCCATGATTACGTGTATATTCTATTCCCTTTTGTCTTCTCACGTTTAATAGGGAAAGGAACCACATCTTGCCTTCTTTACATACATGTCATACGACATGTACTCTAAATCGAACCCGCAAGAAAAAACAATTTTCCGTAAAAAATTGAAAAGATGGTCCTATGCTTACGCAGAAACATAAAACTCTTGATAGCTGAATTTTAGATTTCTCATGAATTCAAACAGACATCAGATCAAATGTAGAGTACAAATCCATAAAACAATGCTTGGAAAAACATTTACCAAAACATGCATAGGATGTTTAAGATTCAAGACTTTCGCTATTTCTTCTATAAACATTTCAATAATGTCATACTAATTTAGTTACATGATAAAAGTTTATTTTTCATAAATTTGCTTTGCATTTAAATTGTTTTCAAGTAAATATAAACAATTTTTCATTTTCCCTTAGACTTTGAAAGCCGAAGTATTACAGACGGTTTGCATTTTTTGTATGGCTTAATACAAAGCATAGCAGAGATTGATAAAAACCTTTGACATTGAAGACAAGAATATTAATCCAAGTTTTAGAAAGAAATGAGTTTTATGTGAAATTAAAAACAAAAAAATATTATATCAACACATTGTGAATGTTTTCTTACAAACATCCACGATTGCATAGTGAAAAACCCATGCTCGAATGATTATTTACTTTGTATACACAATTCAAACAACATTACAAGTCATTCCAATCGATACTATTGTGCCAAAAAACGCAAAGCCTTAAATATATCATGCATACTAATCAAGGGCTGTTTTCCACCGATTTTCACCTTGTGTATAACATTCAATATTTGTTTTCAAACCTTTAACCACTTTCTCAAATACTCAATAACAATATTTCAGTTCATATCCATTTTTTGATGTAGTTAGGTCAAGATCAAGAAATTGAAGATCTTGTTACAATGACACCTCCATATTCTTAAATCCCTCACACTTCTAAACAAAGCTTTGTAACGTAGCAAGTCAAGGTGAAACCTTAGGCATATTGCTAACCTCAAGTTGTGGACCTCACATGTGCTTAACTCATCAAAACTCATCAATTAATTAACTTACATTTTGATAAAACATATCCATTTGTCCTCAATTCTTGAAGCTTTTATGGACTCACACCTATCCTGATGAACCAAAAAAATGCTTACTACATCACTTGGTACCTAGGTACAACGGTACTACGGGTACATCCAACCCACTATCTGTTTTCCGAGATCCTTTAAGCATTTTGAGCTGTTTTTTGCCATTTCAAATATTGCAAACTGCTTGACAACACCATTCAATGAAGTAAAAGCAACTTGCGACAAGTAGCATTCACTTAGTAAGACCCCAGCACTAGAGGATCAACAGAAAGCAAATGCTCATGCACTTGAGTAAAGCAAGAAACTTGTAGCAAAATTTGGGGTTAATGGCATAATTGTAAAAC
Source organism: Penium margaritaceum (assembly GCA_023375785.1). Lineage (NCBI taxonomy): Eukaryota > Viridiplantae > Streptophyta > Zygnematophyceae > Desmidiales > Peniaceae > Penium > Penium margaritaceum. The sequence goes on from SZWC01014553.1 coordinate 12,321, forward strand.
CCTTGACCACCAACCTGGAAATAGACCCCTTGGGCTTTAAAAACACTTCAACCCTAGCACTACCCATTTGCACTACACCTGGTACAATTGAAGGCACCCATCTTATAAAAAACTATTGATAATGTTCTTGAGACTCAAGAGCCTTAACACTCATATGCTCTGACAAGTCACAAGCATGCAACGTAGAACTGAGCAAAAGAATTGCCATACCTTAAGTGAGTATCGGATTCAAGGGCTTTCCGTAAGGCCTTCAATTCTACAAACTCAAAGGGATGAAAATTTTATTAGTGTCAAGAAATCTGAGATGTACTTCATAACTTCTGACTTGAATGAAAAAACCAATCCTTACCCATAGATCCCTTGTTTTGCATGGCACTGCTTTTGGTTTGAACTCTAATCCATGGGCTTCCTGAGTGTGACATGATACATTCAAATAAAATTTCATTGCTTATGTGACCTCTTTTGAATCATTTACCATACTTCAACTACCTTGCAAGTACATAAGTCTAAGACGGCACGACTCTCTCATGTTACAAAAATTATAGAACAAGTTCCTGTACTTTGCCTTACTCATTTAAGAACTGAACCAAAAGTAAATCTCATCATACATGTCTCAACGCGTGCATCACCAATCATACATGGCAAAGTATACTTGGATTCAACTCTTGTTATCATTGGTACTAATACTGTACAAAAAATATATTTATCCTAAAACATGTTTCTCTAAAATGCAAGTTCAACGACTAATTTCAATACCAGATTGCATCCATGGCATCAGAAATATCATATAATATCTAAATGTGATAGTTGGTGTCCCGTAGTCTAAGAATTGTCTTTTTTAAAGAAATGTGGTAGTCTCCACAAACCTTGTCTGTAATGGAGATTCACTCGTCAAATCTACACAATGGATTCTACTACACTTGAAAGGATCCAAGTGATATCTTGCATTGCTAAAAAAACAAGAGTAGGCCAAAAAGGATGGAGAGTCGTGAAGATGCAAAACGGAGTCTTGAAACAAGAAATAATGATGTCCATTGTGAGTGTTGTATTCTAGAGTAATAGCTCATCCATTTGAGTGGTTCACATGAACATTTTATTCACCATTATAGTTGTCAAGAAAGAATGTTGAGCTTTCAAATTTGACACTTTTGGCATACATTTATACTTTTGCTTTGATCCAAAACCATCCAACGGTTGTAATGGTTGGCCAAACAAGGATCAACAACTCGCGCCATTTCTCAAACATTATGGTCCATAAGCATGCTATATCTTGTGTAAAAACATCTTGAGTGGCACAAATTTCTCTCTTCTCATGTTAAACCAAGAGTTACTTTTCACACCCTATTCTTGGAACTTTTGAGAAGCTAAACAAGAAATTTGACGAATTTCATATGTTTGAATGTTTGCATTGGCAAGCTAGCGTAGCAAACAAGGTTTTTTCCATCACCAAAAGTTGAGCCTTCCAATAGAAACTCTGATTCTACCATAAACATTGTGTTCAGACCAACATTTAATATGCAATCACACTTTAAAGCATTAACTTTCACCATTCAACAAACATTTCAACAGTATAAAGCATCAGCAAGGCTAACTACAATGCATGAACAAAGGATTCCTATGAATGGCGACCAAAAAAACCACAAATTCAATCAAGGAAAAGGAAAGTCAAGAGTCAACCTAAGATTTATCTTAAACTACAATTGACATCATCAAACTACAAGACACATGACTCTGGAAGACTTTTGGAAGATAAAGACAAAGCTCGCACGCTTCATGGAATAGCATTAGCTGGCCACAAAGGAGTGAAATGGATACATATGATTAAGGAAAATTGAAATACAAAAGGACACTAGTGGATGAAAAGTCTTCTATCCAATCAAACCATTCTTTGCCAACTGATCGCCCACCTATCTGGCTCATATCCCCTTAAACAAGGATTCCTCAAACATCAAAGATTAGAGAAAAAGATGAGGAAAATCTGTGATACATGTAAGGGAACAATCACACACCTACAAAGGTAATATGCCACTTCAAACATTTTCCTATTCAAGAGCTTATTAGGGTGTTTTCAATAAGAACGTGGATCAAAATTAGGGTTCATTTACCAAATTGAGTCTTTTAAGGAAACATCTATGATTAATGACTATGGATCTATCATCGTTAGGAGCCTCTTTGGATCAAAATTGGAGATTAAAAGCAAAAACAAAAAACATTCTGGTGGAAGAAAACATTCATGATTTGGCAAATTTTACTTTACCATAAAAAGCAATTGGTGGAGTGAAGAATTGACTTGGCTTACATCAACAAGGCTAGCAATAAGCAACACTTGTTTTTGTTTTGTTCATCGACAAAGCATGGCTTCTTACATGAAGTACCTAGGGTGAATGGAGTGAAGGAAGTTTTTCGAACCAGAAAACTCCTTTTGTAATCCTTTCATGCGTTTGAGTTTGATAAGGCTGTGTACTTATCTTGCTCTTGAACTTTGACAACAAATTTGAATGTTTTCAAGTAAAATGTGACTAGTAGTTGGACAATCTTCCATCTTGTCACCCGCCTGTCACACTACAGTCGAATGGACTCTCTTGCATGAAAATTCCGTGTGGAAAATTAGACTAGGCATCCCCATAGATCTATCGGTCTCAGATAGACAGGTTAAAACACCTTATGCACACACTTCACAAGCATGAAATCACATTCAAGAATCACCACAAAGCCAGGGATGACCCTAGACTCACACAAATCTTTAGAAAGTTATAACTAGTGATGAAGTTTACATGGGAGTGTCCCCCACAAGTTGGATAATATCTTCTTTTACGTACACAAAGTTAGGCCCTAAAAGTTGGAGATGAGACCATTTTTTTCTGATGCTACAACTTGTGTGGAGGTCAATTCTAGAAACTAACTTTAAATGCAAAGGCAATAGAAGAATTTTGTATGTTGAGTTACTGAAAATGAAGATTTGAAGTAGTATGGGGTCGTGTTGGCCTTGTATTTGTTGCTGATGATGAAGGGTTGTGTACCCTATTGGTGATATAAGGAAGTACCTTTTGATGAAGAGGTACATCTCAAGATGGCAATGTGTAAACGTTCTTGTGTATTGTGTGAAAAGATAGCCTCGAGAGGTAGAATTACCACTTGACGTTTGGCAAGAAGCTAGGAGGCTAACGGCCATACAAAATAAAGCCCTAGTAGTTGAGGCTTGAACACAAATTGTTGACGGATCATGCTCACTTCAAAATGAGCCAACGTTTGGTAGAAATTTGTCTTGTGAACTGTAAGGTGATCGACCAATTCCTCACGGCTTTTAGCGTGAAAGAACCTTGTACATTAGTTGCTTGGATGGTCAATATTAACACTAAGGGAGCAAAAGAAGTTATCATATTTCTGAAAACAAAATCGACCTCAATAGCTAAGATGTTAATAGCCATTCATGAAAAGTCAATAGTCTTTGTTAGAAAATGTCAACAATTCTTCAAGACAAATGCTCTTCAAAGATCTCTATACTGAAAACATTCAACCATCCCATAGACCTTTTTTTTCACATCATACCAACAATGGAAGGGACCTAAACAACGAGCAGTCATAAGAAGTATGAACTTAAGAAGAAAACATGTTTGATGTTTGCATTGGGTTGTTACCAGACATCAAACACATTTTTTTTGAAAATGAGAACTAGAGAGATAATGACATGCATGGAATACCAGGTCTTGCATCACATTGTTATCAATAATTGGAACCCCCTTCCATGAGCATGAAATGATTTGGACAGAATTGACAAGGCCTAGAGTTTCATAAACATCAAAGTACATAGTGGGAAACAAAAGATCCATTAATCAAATACGAACGTCAATACAATACTGCTCTGCATAAGATTTAAGCACGTCTAGTTCAAAATGATATTTTCTAGAATCAAAATTCCCCCATAACAATTTTGATGGTAATGAAAAAACCCTTGGTTTGCATACCTCGATACATTTTCCTTTGTGTACTTCACTTATAGCTAGACATAACCTAGAGTACAATGAAAACATAGAGGTGTTGTTTCCTTAACAAAGAGAGAAATTTTGAAAAGAAATCTCTTAAATGCGAACTTTTTTGTTGTTTGATTGGCATTCTCTACCACAAAATGTGTGTCACATGAATCACCATTGACTCTAAAAGGTTGACGCAAATGCTCTATAGCCTATGCCTACAAGTGATCTAGAATTCCATGTACATTTGGACCTCATCAAACACTAGCATTGATATATAAAGGAATGAAATCTTTTACAAGAACTTCACCGTGTCTGCTTCAACAAGAATTGTGTGCAAGCGCTGGAACAATGAGGAAGAATCATTCAACTTTTGGGGGATCATTGTAACCTCGTCCTGAACCTCCTGATTGGAATATTTTATGGTGGAATGCATGATGGCAATGCACGTGTCGGATCAAGCCATTGGAGGCCTTGTCCTCCAAGTTATTGGTGGTGGAGAACACTTTGTTGCATACAGTGAAGTTTTAGGTCCAAAGTTAATCTCTATTGTGCACAAAAAGGAAACATTGTAGGTGTGCACATATTCAAGACATTGTTGTGCTCATTCAAATGCTAAGAATGTATGGTGTATTCTGATCACCATGCCTTCAAATATCTTAAATATGGACCAAATCCAAACGCCGGACAAAACTTGATAATTTGAGAACTGAATTTGATGGCGAAGATGAGCACATTACATAAAAAAGCGGTCTTTTGTTTCCTTACACTATTCATGAGAGGCGATGATGAGATCATCGGGTATGGCAAAGTTACCTTTTGGTTCAATGTCCCTCACCGACATTGATAGTTTACTTTTAAGCTTGTTCTTCCTTTGAATGAGGAGCGATGACGAATGATGTTTGAGGAATACCCTGACTTTGATCCAGGTGGACACTTTGGCAAGTATGAGACTCTAGAGAATGTGGAAAAACACTATTGGTGGATCAAAGATGCAAAACCAACACGTCAAATGTGTTTTAGTAATGCGATGTTTGTTGAAGATAAGAATATTCTTTTGATGAGGAACCCTTATGAAATCAAATGTACGTCTTTTGAATATGTTATTGGTCGATGTGCATTCAACTTTTGCAATGGGATCATCTGCCACTCTTAAGGTCTTAAACTTGTATTATGAGATGATGCACTAAATGTTGATGATGACCACAGTCACCACATAAAAATTTGATGTGTTGTTTACATTCTATATTATACGAGTACATGGCATGCCATGTACCATCTTTAGCAACACGATAACCACTTTAGTAACATTTTTCTTCACAAATTCAGCACATGCTACAACATCTAGATGTAATAATGAATTGTGTTCCATCCATAAACCAACTTGCAATCAAGACGGGTCGTTCAGATGCTCAAAGATGTTTTTCACACATGATGAGCGCTATACATAGTCAATTTGAGAGCCAAATCGCAGAGTGCCAAACTCAAATATTATTGTGCCACTTCCAATGTAGAAATAAAAAACCCATTTAAATTGGGTTAGTATTGGGTACAAAGTACGTCAAAGGAGAATCACCATGGTCAATATCCAGCGTAGGGACATCTCAAGTGTTTGAGAGGAAACATAACACAATGTCACTTGTGAAGCGATTAGTCGATGAACATCGTAAATATGAGGTGTTCACCACTGAGGATGGTTACCTCCTTTGTTTTGTAAAAATATATCTTTGAGGGTATGACTGTGCCAAGCTGAATCCCCACTCAGTACGATTGTTCGAGATCAAGCGTATGTGAACCCCTTTTGTTACTCACCAAGCAACATTATGATTCATCTTGGTTTACACATTTGCAATTTCAAGCACCATCGAGGACCCAGTACAAATTATACATGGATACATATTAAACCATCACCTCTTGTTCACGCATAATGGGATAACGAGTAGGTGATTTAAGATATCCTTAGATATCAAGAGTATTTAAAATGAGTGTTAGGTCAATTGGCACGGCTATGTTGCCATGCATAACAACTAGGAGCCCCTAAAAACCATCAAGAAATGAAATTTATCATTGAACACTAATATTGTATTTAGTGGATTATTTATGTTATCTACACGAGGCATCACGACCTTTTGTAGGGTATGTGCTACGTCCTTCACATATACAAGTCCTTGAGATTTGTGAGCGACATTTTTTCCTATACATTTGTTTCCCGGCATGTAAAGACCTTATGATATTTATTCGGTTTTTATTGGGTCATTTTGGCTGCTTGCTCCACCTCTCGTCTTTTGTTCGAGAAGTGTTTGACAATTTACTTCACTTTCTAGAATGGTCAATGAGTGTATTGCAAACCATATTGATGTTTCAAAAAAAATGGTCGACTTATTGATGGAATTAAATCTTTAAAAAATCACTTTGTACTATTCTCCAAGCTTTGTGAATCCTTCACAGATATTTTGGAAGAAGTCACTCATGGCGTGACTTGTCTTTCATTGTGTGAGTGGATCGTGGAGGCCGCAACATATAATCCATTTTTATTTTTATCATTGTATATATATTATTGAATTAATTAAAAAATTTCATTGATGTAAACTTGCTGTTTAATAGAAACTGTGGAATTTTCACAATTCTTTGAATTGTTTACTGTCCCATTGCTTTACACTAACGTTTTTTTGCTTGGCGTAATACCAATATTGCAGAACCTAGGAGATGCGAAAACCAATGCAATGTTCAAAATCCATCATGAAAAATGAGCTCTTAAAATCTGGCCTCTCTTTGCAATGTTTTAAAGCACTGTATTATGTGCGTATATTGTGGAACTTCGTAGTTGGGAATGATGTTCTGCGTGTAGCTGTTTGTCGGAATATCGTTTAGCTGATGAGTTCTGTGTAGAATCGTTAGACGAAGGGCAGCGGAGGAATATGTTTTCGGATTCTTCACAACGTCGGCCGGTCACCCGGCTCGCCGATGCCGTAGGCAGAGCACAACATGCTTCTACAGTAGGTGCCTTCTTTGCGGATTTGACAGGGAGGGAGGAAGATAAAAGACGAGAGCGCTGGACGGTGGGAGTGGGAGAGAGGAGCGACGGATGCGGGTGAGGGAAGGTGAGATACGCCCGACAAAAACTGCGTTCATTGTGACTTGGAAGTGGCTGGTCGGGTTGCGAGCCCCCCCCCCCCCCCCCCCCCCCCCCCCCCCCCCCCCCCCCCATCGCCCCCTCCGTACTCCCTACCTTTTGTGACATCAGCATTCTAGGCTCCCGGAACATTCGACACCCGAACCAGTGAAACGGTACTTCATCGCCCTCGCCAATCGCTGTCCACTATGCTAAATATCGAAACATACACGATTTTTTTTCCTGAAATTGTAAGGGTGGTTACGTAGCCAATGTGCGTTCGCGATATTGTCGTCAAGGACACGCTGCAGGTCAACAAATCTGGGCATCCGAAAAGAATCGAAACACAATCGTCGCGGACCGTATCGAAAAAGACTAGAACACGACTGTCCACGATTAAACACAATCGTAACTGATCTGAAACGGTATTTCTGCCGATGTGCGGACATGGGGCGAGTCCTTGAGAACCCATCGCGAAAACACATTAGCGACGTAACCAGCCTTGCTGCTCTTGAGTTCAATTATAGCTGCCATCTCGAAAACGCGACCAGACGGAGATGGCCCACGGCAACCGAAAGGCAGCTATGAGTGGAAAAGGTCTTCTTAGTCCGCCATTCTGGTAGGCCTGCCCTTGGAGCCGTCGTAGGTGGGTCGCCAACAAATTTCCTAGGCATGGCCAGGAAGGAGCCTTGATATAAAATCATGCTTGTCTCATCAAGCAGGAGCTTGCCGTGAAGGGATGCTAAAGCTGGCATGGCCACTAGGTTGGACAGCTTTTGCATTGCCGACTCGGCTGCATAGCCGAATCGGCACTGCAATCGCGCCTTGCNGGAGGACACTAAGGCAGGGTACGGTAAAGAAGGACGCGATGCACGATATCAATATCAGGCCATAATGAGGATACGAAGGGACAAAAGAACAAAGTGACCTACCAAAAAGCTAAGCTCACAGCAGGTTGCATTTCCATTTCAGAACTCACGAACCACCCCCCAAATTGAGGGGGAGTGTAGTTGTATTACTGATGAATGCAGCGCGATAGAGGAAACTCACTCGTGACTACTTGGAATGCTAAACTATAAAAATGACGTTAGCCTCTGTCACCAGCGTTTGCAACGCTAGCAAGTCAAGATTTCGGGCGATCATCGAAATATTTTCATCGAGCCACAATTCAAGTGCAACGTCAAGGCAATGGAGTGATGTTCGTGATTTTGGTCTTTCGAGGCTGATTTTTGAGCGTGATGCCATCCTTCACGTCAATCGCCCCCAACCATGTATGTTGCATCACAACACGATGTGAGGCAAGCTTAAGTTGAAATTATATTTGAAAGTAAAAGCTCGATCATGCTTATACATAACGTTGTGGCAGAGGTTGTTCAAAATTTTTCCAATATTTTAATTTGTTAAAAAAAACCTACGTTCTACGAGTCTACGGACGTCCAACTCAATAAGCCTTCTATGAAAAAAACACACGTCAATTGCGCTGCAAATGCGATTTTGGAGCGCTTGGTCGAAACAACACACTCCTTGCTGCGAGGTTCATCGCTAATTTTGGCAACTATGACCACCTTTACGAAAATGACGTCAATGGAATTCAAACATCCCCATTACTATAGCAAGCCGCGGTTTCATCGCGATGTTTACATCGCAGTTTCATCTCCAATGCAACTGCACACCCCCTGATACTCTAGTGTTCACACTTTGCCACTCGGATTCCTTCCATGATGTCCAGTGTTCTAGCTGATTCTTGCCTGGTACACAAAAACATAGTTGTCATGCAAAATGCAGTTTGAAAAGCGTACGCCACAGTTTCCATGGATACCGTGACTGGAATGACATCAAACCCAAGAGAGCTTGGAATGAAGGTGGGCACGATCTCCGATGACCGATGCCATTCTCTCCAGCAAAAGCTGATTTTTCTTTCTGAGAAATCTTACAAATTAGCTTCCTCGTTGGTAGTGCAAACCCCGCATGAAAGCTTGTACATGCTCATCACGCAATCTTCGCATCTCAATCGCCCATCTTATTGTAAGACTCCATGGTCCATAGAAAGAGATCAGAAATATAGACAAACTTTGTGGTTTCCTCCCGAGTTTCCCCACTAGAACAAGGTTGATGTCATGCGTGATGCTAAACACATTCGTGTATTGCTGTAGCCTCGTTGTATATCGCATATCACGATACTTATATCTCATAGTTCACCGGACCATCCCAAAATCTCCGACAACATCCATGTTTATAAAACATGGGAAAATATATGAAAACCTTTTCGCTCTTGATTCACATAGACGTGAGGTGATGTGTCTAGATCGCGACAATGTTTGGTGCCTGTGTTGATTGCAAGTAGTTTCAGAACGTCATATTTGTATTCTAATGTCTACTTAATGCCCATTTTCAAGCCGCATCGATACGAGGACCTTGTATCGATGAATACCAGTCTCACATGTACTCTTCTAGAGTATATAATGATGCTAATTGATTGTAACCTTTGCTTTTTTTTGCAGGTTCTACAAAACTTCTATTAGACACACCTTTACATCTCATATTGAGACGATTAGTACCCAAAGACTCAAGTGGTGAAAGCCAGTTACAGTGGCACTCGCCACTCTCACTTGCTTCTCGCTTCTGAATTACCTCTTGGTTGTGTGGTGGGTTCATGGTTTATCAACTCATGTTTTAAGCATCGACTAGTTTGGTACCGGATAAATCGATGCCACCATTTGTCGGTTTTCATGCACGTTCCAGCATGTCTCATTTTGTTGGAAAACATCATGCACGTTCACCGCTCCCACATGGATAGCTGATTGCTGGGAGCTTCCAAAACAAGCTTCTTTGATAAATAAGGATGTCCAATAATAGTCTTCAGGTACAAATCCCAATAGGAGGGAGTCCGCGACAAGTGGGCGGTCAAAATCATCACCTTACACAAATCTATTCATGAAAAATTTGAGCGCCCTTCACATCAAAAACGTCTATCCCCATAATTGTTTGGATGAAATTGTTAAAAATGCCTACTTCGACCCCAATTTCCATGCGAGGTCACACCCGCCTATTTTCCCTGCTTCTCAAAGCGGTTGCGTGTCCTTCTAAAGAAGAAAACTCGGTAATCAGAATACCATGTTCTTTAATGCCCATCTGAGACCTTTTCTTCCCGATGGTGGAAGCCAACCCCCAAAGCCAAAAAAAAAATCTGATTTGTTCCTTAGGGTCTATTTAAAGTGTGGAAAAGGAAGTATTCAAAATAAAGAATTTATCCAAGTGGCTCGGATGTCAAGGGTGTATCACACGTGAATTGTCGAAAAACTCCTAATCAACAAAACCAAAAGCCATCTAGATGAAACCAGACAAAATATAGATAGTTTCTTTTGAGAGTGGATTGCCAAAACTTCTTCAACAAAGACCACAACGCTTTTGCACAAAACTAAACCTATGGTATTGTGATTCCTTTGTGTTTTAGGATGGGCATCTTGTGCCTGATTCAGGGTCAAATCATCATCATTCCCTCATTTTGCAATGTTGTTTTGCTGGATTCTTTGCATTGAGCCAAAGTATTAATACTTGGATACTTATTGTAGGGTGAATTAACTGAAGGTAAACAGTTGAAAAAGTTAAGTATCCATTCATAGTAGTAACCTGTACATGTGACCAATCATCAGTTTAACCGGTGCATTCCTCATGCCAAATCAAGAAGCATAGACCATTCACAACAAGTCCTTCTATGGGTCTTCATGTGTGTCTGACACTAATCACATAACCGAGTGACGTACAAAAAGTGCCATCTTTGGTTGTTCATGATTGACTGTAAAACCAATGATGAGCAAGCGAAGACGAGGGTATCAAATGATTGCAAACAATGTGTCTTTTGTTCTTTTCTATAGATGCACATGGGCATTTTTATGTAATAGACAAATATTTCAACGGTGCCTCTCAGTGGTTGTCTCTTTCTCCGCTACACTTTACTTGCATGGTGTGTCACGTAACGGGATGGTAATACACATGTTCAGTGAAGATACATGTTCATTGTTGGGGCCTATTCTGCAAATTTTCCCTTGTCTAGTCATGGCTCACCGTTTCCCTTCGTTGGTATTGGAGTCATGTCATGCAATGTGCCCATTGGATGCTTCTTTCTTTAGTATTGGCAAAGGTACTCACCAGTTAAAAACAACGGCGAAGTGGGCTGCTGGACCGTCTTCCTTGAAGAGTGGCAAATCCATTGTTTAGTTTATAAATCGTGGCTAACCTGTGCAGTAATTTTTCAAAAGGTGGGTAAAAAAACATCGGCTCCTACTTCTTTATTAGACCAATATAAAACACCATTCTGGAAACATTTGTAAATTTTGGAGGCTACATGAAGTATGCATTTGAATGTTCCCACAATTGTCCTCTGGCCGCAGTTTCTTGTCTTTTGTAATGACAAAGGTCTCCCATTGTTCTGAATTTGAAATTGGTGTGCTACCTTCTACATGTGAACTCCTTACATTTCACCTTAATGATAAGTTGAGGACTGTTACTATCGTTTCCTCTTACTCTTTTCTGAAATGGGGGACTGATAGATGTGCCATATCCATGATCAACAAGTAGTAAGGCCATATCCGTGATGTCGACAGATCTACCATAGCCATGTTCTACACACTATTCATGCCAAAACCAGTCTTTAAACCATGACACCACCATATCTATTGAATGTTAAGGAATATAGGATGTGCAAAACTTAAGGTGAACGCAAGGTCAAAATTGCATGACATGTGGCATTGGCATTTTGAAGCCGTCAAACCTCAAAGAAAAATAAATAAGATCTTTATTGAGGGACATGCAAATGTTTGAAAGAGGGTTTACAAGTGGTTTTATTGGTGGTTTGAATTTCCGTTTGTGTTATACGTTGGTAGGGAACTTGATGGTCCTCACTACTCCGGGGCTCACAAAGAACCCATGCAAAATAAAAGACTTCAATCGAGAGTCAAATTAGGAGAAGGGTTCAAAGGAAGTTTGCGTGGAATCTTGAAGGATTGCATGTGTGTTGCAAACTTGTAATGGACTTTGTTCAATCAGAAAAAAAATCCCCAATTTCTTGCTTGATAGCTCTATCACAATTCTTCCAATAGAATTATGTTCAAGGACGGTCACATGATCCTCCTTGATTTTTCTTCGTCAGTACCACATGTCAATGATCGTGCATGGCAAGGAGTCAGATACATTGTTCCTTTGTTTTTTTTCCTTCTTTGATACAATTGGTTTATTCAACTTGCAGATACGGTTTTCTTTCCCTCTTCAGAAAGAAAAGTTGTTGATTCAGTGTAGAAAACACTTTTAGCAAACATGTATGAGTTGCTTTGTTTGCACTGCACACTTTGAGAGGTTCAGGAGAAAAAATGAAAAGTGCAGGTACCTGCTTTCACAATGCATTTCTCACAAATGTGGAAGATGTGCTAAGATATCTAGAACATGTCGCAATCAATNATGATCGTGCATGGCAAGGAGTCAGATACATTGTTCCTTTGTTTTTTTCCTTCTTTGATACAATTGGTTTATTCAACTTGCAGATACGGTTTCCCTCTTCAGAAAGAAAAGTCGTTGATTCAGTGTAGAAAACACTTTTAGCAAACATGTATGAGTTGCTTTGTTTGCACTGCACACTTTGAGAGGTTCAGGAGAAAAAATGAAAAGTGCAGGTACCTGCTTTCACAATGCATTTCTCACAAATGTGGAAGATGTGCTAAGATATCTAGAACATGTCGCAATCAATTTCTATGGATATCAAATCTGGCTAATCCTATCATCGCCAACTAGATATGCCATTCTTCCGACCATGTGTGATGGATGGAAATTGTTTTTAGTGCCTGACAAGAGTGAATAGGATCTACAAAGGGACGGATTAACAGGCTCAAAAGTCATGGATGGGGCACTCTATACACTAACCCTTTGAAGACACACTGGGAATGGGTCGCCCTGATGGAAGAATGGGACCTTCATGAAGCTCAGAATTGAGAATCGGGTATCTAGGAGCCACCTGAGGAGACATCTCCAATGACCCATGCCAGGTATGAGGCCCACCAACTTTCCGAAACAATGGCAGCCATGTAACTGGTCCGAGCCACCAACTCAATAGTGCCTTGACGAAACCTCCTCACCATAGATACTTCATACTAAATATAAATACAAAAGGCAGTAGACTCACATGACCTTTTTTTCTACCTACCCATAGTAGTTAAACATTAAGACCATGGGTCCAGACAAGCTTCACGTTTGTTTTCTTAATAAACATCATTAGGACTCACCCAACAAGCTAGCCAACGGACATTCAAAAAGCAACAACATCCCATGAACGGGCAATGGTTGGGCTATACATAGGGATAAATTTTGGGGTTGGGGAGGCTCATGGAACAACCCTATACCACAAACACTCGTTTTTTGTGACGCGATGGAGTCATGTACTACAATCAAGGCTCATTGGGAGTTATGGTTGGCAACCAAGGGCATCCCCATATGGGTGAAGGACCATTACAAACCAAAGACTAGGTGTTGGATACATGGAATCTGCATGCCCTCTCGTCACCCACCTAATGGCGCTAGGTTGTTGGAGCTATGGATTTGAAGCCCTAGCCCACCTCCGGCTGGGTGGATAGTTGAAATTTTTTGCTGTTGGTTATAAATCATGTTTCCCACTTTGTGAAACCTTAATCCTTTGCTAAAACTTGATCGTACAGCTTTCTTCCTTATATCACTTACCGCCCCCATTTTGCCAGCATTGTGTTCTCGTATGTTGCGAACCTCTGTCACATTGACAATACCTTTGTGGTAGCCAAAGTGATGCAGGGTTCGAAGCCTGCACTCATTTACTAATTTTTTTTTATTGGACACAAAGTTACAAAGGTCTTAATACCCTGTGCTTGTAGATAAAATATCTGTCATTAACCTATGTTTCTGGCATGTAATTGGCCTCAAAGTGTTTTGTACCGTATCTTGCACAGTTTTCTTTTGTACTGGGGTTTTTTCTTCCATAGGCAACAACATCCCTCTATCATGATTGTTGTGCTCTCCACATTAGTGTAGAACATGATTAAATTTTACTTGTGTTGGTAAGAAATTTTGTTCAGTTTCTTAACTCTAATTGCTGAGGTTCATCGTGCAAAAATGATCAACATTCATGCGGTCCAACTTGAGTTAGCTATACATGTTTATTACAAAACGTAGAAGAAATCATTCATTGTTTAAGCTGTAAATCAAAGGGGATTCAAGTACCCATAGCTGATCCACATTTGTACATACACAAGCAGGTTGTACAAGTAGCAAATGGCCTCACATGCTGTACAGTATATAGCACTAGAAAAACTTGAGACAGAATCAACACAATCAGTACATGGACTGGCCACGTGTGTCCTGGCCACTCTCTTGTGAGAATCTCCCACAGTAAGTGTGGCCATGTTCACTCATGTCTTCTCAATAGTGAAAATCCTTGTAGAATGGGCGAAAAGTTGTCTAACCTCTGACCCCATACTCCTCCTCATGGCACCATGGATGATGTTCCTTGGTACAACCTGCACACAATCCAAATGTTTAAACTTGAGGCAATAAAACAAAGATAAAAACTCCAAAACATAGAGGACATGATGTACAGTATGTGTCTTTCTTATTATGGTTACATTAAACCATGGATTTGGTGCTTAAACATCTCTATCTCTTTCTCTTGCGTATCAAAGGAGGATTCCCAAATCTCCTCTTCCCCAAAGGACTACCACTCCTCCTCCTCCTCCAACTCGATGCATGTGTAGTCCGCTTCCTCTTTTGAGGACTCACACCATGATGAGTCAGAGGTCTCATCAATAACACCACGATCATCCACCTGGGATGCCATGAATCCCATCCTTTCTACACCACCAATTGCATCCTCTCCACTTGTATCCTCCCTAGCACCATTTACAATTCCTGCTCCTTCTCCACTTCTATCATCCCCAACAACCCTGCTTGCACTGCGTGGAACATTGTCAGCAGCATCGCTTGTAGAATTGCTTCCACCATTACTCATAGCACCACTTGCAAAAATGCAACAATTACCATTTTTAGCAATGCGCACAGCACGACTTGATGTATTGATTGCAACATATACTATAGTACCACCTGCAACATCGCCCACACACCCCCTTGTAGCACCACTTGTAGTCCCCCTGCTATTGCCAACACTGTAGCACAATGAAAAGCTCGGAATTGTAAACATCGCAACTGCCACCTTTCGTGTCAAGTTGTCCATAGGTCTTTGCGAAACTTTTAGGTAACGGAGTAAGCGGGTTCTTGCAAAAGCCTGGAGGTTGTACCTTCTTCCTCTTATTGGATCACATGCAGTCCCGCTTATGCCTAGTTATTCTGTCCAACCACTTTGAGTGTGGTTGACGGCGCCCAGCTTTACTCATTATACACCCACGCTATGCATACAGCTGCTCCCAAAGATTCACACCAGATATTGGTGATCTACACGTCCTGCGCCATGTCGACTATGTGAGATGCATGTCGGTGTAGAGCTATGATTTTGAGCTCATCTTGAGCATGAGCGATGCAACGTGCTGGCAAGGATACCCACACTCTCTTTACTGCGTACAACTGCTGCCTTGGAGGCTCTTGGCATTCATGCCCATCTTCCAGCCTTGGAGGCTCTTCGGGCAGATCATCGTGGCTTTGAGCTTGCCATGGCTTAGCACATGGTACTCCTTTGCACGGTTTTTAAAAGTGCTATAGTTTGGCCTCAACTACTTGCGCGTACTAGGCATTACAGTTGTAGGTTGTGGGCTTATGTTTCGCAAAGGATGTACCTCGGCATCACAATGGAACACATACAGGAGGCGGATGTTCATTAGCCAAGCATTTAGGGATTCCATGGTATTCAAAACCATGTGCCCACACACGACATTGGATACTTCAGATGGGTTGACTATTACATTGGCAGCCACGGTTCCCCATCATCCCTAAAGAGATACTTGTAAGCCTTGCCCATGTTTGACAAAGCTCATCCAAAGTCTGGTTAAGCTCATTCTGCATGAAGACAGATGCTTCCGGGTCATTTCTATAGCTGCGGTACTTGCCTCAATATTGAAGTTTTCCCGTAGATGCTGACCATAGAACGTAGATACATCACCGGGTAAGTGCCGCTTCATCGCTGTGATCCCTTTCTGTTACTTTTGCCGTCCCATAGCAACAAGCGATATGCCCTATGTGCTGAAAGAACCACTACAAGTTGTCTTTGTCCTCTTTGGGGCAGGTCACCCAAGCTATCAGAACGGTGTTCTTATTCATGACCCAATACTATGCAAGGAATAGCACCCGCTTGAACCCCATTTTGAGAAATGTCCCATCCATGTATAACAGTCACCTGATGTGCGACCATCCATTTTGAATTGTATGCGGGGCCGCAAATGCGCAAAGTAAAGCCAGTTGTGGTCCTACTTAGTGTAGGCCATGGTGTTGGCGTCAACCTTCTTCAATTACATCCCACCGTCAAGACCATGAAAGAATGATGTATGAACGACTATGCAATCATGGGGGCAACGCAAAACATGTGTAAATAGTTGACAGGGACTTCTAGTGGTGTTGTAGCTATGAAAGAGCATTAATGAGTGGAAATTCTCTCACATGAGCTTGGCAATGGCCCTGGTCTTAGGAGGATGTATTGTGTTGTATGAAAAATCCTCCCTCATAGACATTTTCATGATATTCTTGAGATATTTTGACAAATTACATGGCTCCTTTGCCGTAATAGGTTCAATGTGGCGTCATATCCACGCGACCTTCCTCAATGGGTCACCCTTGGTGCCGTTCCTGTTGCACTTGTGCCCCTCCTTGAAATAGATGATGATGAATTTCTTGGTCTTCTTCAGCCAGTGCTCCTTTATATGAGAAGTGCATCTTGCTTGCCTCCACTTCACACACCTCACCTCGAGACCCGTCATTTCATAACAGACAATTATCACACCCACATGTGCAGAGACAAAATAGTTTTGCACCACTTTGTGGCGTGCTTCCATGTTGCTGAATGCGTTTCCAGTTGGAAATTTGAAGGACACTCCCTTCCTAGGACACTTCTTAGAATTCATGCCCTTGTGCTACTCCATGGTGTCCCTGAACTTTGGTTGGGGAGGTGTTTGCTTGTCATTGGATGATCTTGCAAAGTAGGGTTGGAGAGATAACATTTATATGTGGAGACAAGAGGTATTAGAAGGTACAGCCTCCTTCAAACCGATGGCCAGATGGCATACTTGCACGGAGAAGTAGATTCAACCCAGTCACAACCGATGCCATGGTGATTTCCATAGCAGCAACGGCCGTGCAACAAGGGGGCGGTATGGCCTGACCTGCGAGCCCCTGTTCAACCTCATTCGATAATGATTTTCATGCTAAAGAGAGCATGGTGTGAGGTGCACTTGGATTTAGAGGTACTCAACGTAGCAAGCCTCATGAAATTCATCCAAGACAAAGCCTTTGATGTACCCTTTGAGACATGGGGCTCCTCCTTCTTGTCGGAGTTGCTGACAGCCGTTTTTGACAGGATGTAGTTCCAAAAAAGAGGGGATCTATTGAGACCCCATTGGGTATGGCAGCTGAAACATGAACCTTTGTATCCATTACATGCATATTGCAGCATTCCCCTCTATATCTATCATACCCAAATACCAAAGGACAAGAACGAGTGCCATGGTGAGTGATAACACTGCAAGGGGGCGTGGATCCAAAGTACGCGGACATGTTTTCCATGAGGTGTGAATGGTAGGAACGGCAATGAACAACAGTGATGGCGTGGATCAGCAAGGACATGATGGAAAGACATCCAAAACCATGACATGAAACATGCTCAACTGCGGAAGCTTGTCCCATGATGCAGATAGAACCACATGCATAGGAATCATTGAAAGAATGATAAGGCGCAGCTTCATGTTCAGCTGTATATGAATATTTGCGTGGATGACCATTGTTGAATGCATGAGACTGAGATGCCAGGTGGGGCAACTGACACCCGGTTATTGCCAGGTGGAAACTCATGGCACGCATGTGGAGCTACGCACCGTTGTCCTCAATAAAGTGCACACACATTTCACCATCATTATATGTGCCTGCTTGACCATGCACATACATGCTTCCGATTATGGATGCAACTCGAACAAGATGTTGTCATTTTACAAAGATAACAATGGGAACCAGCAAAAAGAGCCCCCCATACATTATGAACCGGCATTTAGTGCCTCTATTTATGCTCTATTGTTCAACTTGTGAACTTTGGATCTCAGACACATGATCATTANAGATGCTGACCATAGAACGTAGATACATCACCGGGTAAGTGCCGCTTCATCGCTGTGATCCCTTTCTGTTACTTTTGCCGTCCCATAGCAACAAGCGATATGCCCTATGTGCTGAAAGAACCACTACAAGTTGTCTTTGTCCTCTTTGGGGCAGGTCGCCCAAGCTATCAGAACGGTGTGCTTATTCATGACCCAATTCTATGCAAGGAATAGCACCCGCTTGAACCCCATTTTGAGAAATGTCCCATCCATGTATAACAGTCACCTGATGTGCGACCATCCATTTTGAATTGTATGCGGGGCCGCAAATGCGCAAAATAAAGCCAGTTGTGGTCCTACTTAGTGTAGGCCATGGTGTTGGCGTCAACCTTCTTCAAGTACATCCCACCGTCAAGACCATGAAAGAATGATGTATGAACGACTATGCAATCAGGGGGGCAGCGCAAAACATGTGTAAATAGTTGACAGGGACTTCTAGTGGTGTTGTAGCTATGAAAGAGCATTTAAGAGTGGAAATTCTCTCACATGAGCTTGGCAATGGCCCTGGTCTTAGCAGGATGTATTGTGCTGTATGAAAAATCCTCCCTCATAGACATTTTCATGATATTCTTGAGATATTTTGACAAATTACATGGCTCCTTTGCTGTAATAGGTTCAATGTGGCGTCATATCCACGTGACCTTCCTCAATGGGTCACCCTTGGTGCCGTTCCTGTTGCACTTGTGCCCCTCCTTGAAATAGATGATGATGAATTTCTTGGTCTTCTTCAGCCAGTGCTCCTTTATATGAGAAGTACATCTTGCTTGCCTCCACTTCACACACCTCACCTCGAGACCCGTCACTTCATAACAGACAATTATCACACCCACATGTGCAGAGACAAAATAGTTTTGCACCACTTTGTGGCGTGCTTCCATGTTGCTGAATGCGTTTCCAGTTGGAAATTTGAAGGACACTCCCTTCCTAGGACGCTTCTTAGAATTCATGCCCTTGTGCTACTCCATGGTGTCCCTGAACTTTGGTTGGGGAGGGGTTTGCTTGTCATTGGATGATCTTGCAAAGTAGGGTTGGAGAGATAACATTTATATGTGGAGACAAGAGGTATTAGAAGGTACAGCCTCCTTCAAACCGATGGCCAGATGGCATACTTGCACGGAGAAGTAGATTCAACCCAGTCACAACCGATGCCATGGTGATTTCCATAGCAGCAACGGCCGTGCAACAAGGGGGCGGTATGGCCTGACCTGCGAGCCCCTGTTCAACCTCATTTGATAATGATTTTCATGCTAAAGAGAGCATGGTGTGAGGTGCACTTGGATTTAGAGGTACTCAACGTAGCAAGCCTCATGAAATTCATCCAAGACAAAGCCTTTGATGTACCCTTTGAGACATGGGGCTCCTCCTTCTTGTCGGAGTTGCTGACAGCCGTTTTTGACAGGATGTAGTTCCAAAAAAGAGGGGATCTATTGAGTCCCCATTGGGTATGGCAGCTGAAACATGAACCTTTGTATCCATTACATGCATATTGCAGCATTCCCCTCTATATCTATCATACCCAAATACTAAAGTTAAGGACAAGAACGAGTGCCATGGTGAGTGATAACACTGCGAGGGGGCGTGGATCCAAAGTACGCGGACATGTTTTCCATGAGGTGTGAATGGTAGGAACGGCAATGAACAACAGTGATGGCGTGGATCAGCAAGGACATGATGGAAAGACATCCAAAACCATGACATGAAACATGCTCAACTGCGGAAGCTTGTCCCATGATGCAGATAGAACCACATGCATAGGAATCATTGAAAGAATGATAAAGCGCAGCTTCATGTTCAGCCGTATATGAATATTTGCGTGGATGACCATTGTTGAATGCATGAGACTGAGATGCCAGATGGGGCAACTGACACCCGGTTATTGCCAGGTGGAAACTCATGGCACGCATGTGGAGCTACGCACCGTTGTCCTCAATATGGTGCACACACATTTCACCATCATTATATGTGCCTGCTTGACCATGCACATACATGCTTCCGATTATGGATGCAACTCGAACAAGATGTTGTCATTTTACAAAGATAACAATGGGAACCAGCAAAAAGAGCCCCCCATACATTATGAACCGGCATTTAGTGCCTCTATTTATGCTCTATTGTTCAACTTGTGAACTTTGGATCTCAGACACATGATCATTAGCGACAATGATGCACCTGCTCCATTGAATTCTCACTCACATTCCACACAAAAAACAAGGAAATGAAAAGAAGGGAAGGGAAGGGAATTCACATATCATGAAAACAATATAACTACAATATACTTTTTCTTACATAATGTGGTTATGGCAATTATGATTAGTCGGTATTCACGTTTTTTGGACAAGGTGGTAAGCCATCAAAACAAGTGGGTTATCGGCATCATCCTTGAGAAAAGAGGGCGATTGGACAACCCAACGCTCGAAACTTGGATAAAAGGGCATCATTCCATTAAAAAAATCAAGACCAGATGGGGTTAGCTACATTATCCACGTGGTGCCACAGAAATTTAAAAATGGAGGAGTGACCATGCATTTACAGAATTCCCGATAGAGCTATCATATCCACGTTGTAAACAACATTCATGCCATACCCATGTCCGGAAAAAAAATTCAATATGTTAACTTCGGATCTAGTAAGCAAGCAAAAAATCTTGTGATGCACCAAAACTAAACAATGTCAATGCCACACAGAAATAACAAACCCCTCTACAAAGGGGTTTGTAACTTTTCTGAAAAGGGCTTCCAAAGGGTTTGAATGGGGGTTATGAAACATCCGTACATTGAAAGGGAACCTGCTAGGTCCTGTGATATCTGAGCCGAGCAGGTTCATGTGCAAAAAATAAACCGTAAAACCTCAAGTGTAATCTTGGATAGGGTTGAAAAATATCTCATGTAAGAAATGAGGTTTTCACTTTGATAGGTAAAATGTAAAGAAGGCAGGTTGGCTAAAACAAAACAAAAAAAAAAACAATTCCCATTGCTGGATCAATTTCTTAATCACAATTCTTGCGTTGGACCAATTCAGCGATTGGCAAGGGTAACATGACCCTCTTCGTTATGGTTGGCCAGGGACGCGTGTTGCTAGTCGAGCATGGCCAAGAGCCGGATAATCATCAATTTATCCTAAGCATTCTAGATACAAAGACTTTAATATTCAACTCAGACACATCTCGACATTGTTTTCATGATTTCTTGTACATCTCAGCATTGTTTCCCAATGTGGAACTTCCCCCTTGAATTCCTTCATGCCTTGTACAGTCTCTTGCTTTGCGCACGTGGCACTACCATGCCCAAATGCCCACCAATAGTTGTGTCCTAGACCTACAAGAGTCCCTAAAGATTGTTAGTAGGAAATTTTGTCATTTATTGTTTGGCCCTCCGCACGTTCACCTTAGAATTTTTCCTCACCTTAGTATTGCTCCTCGACCGAGGGCGTTTTGGCCACTAGTGCGGACCTCCAATGTTTGTGAAGGTGCTGAAAAGTTAGATCACTTTCTACGATGATTGATAGAACTATTGCAAACTCTATTGATGTTTTGAACCTTTACAATTCTTGTAGTAAAATCTTGTCATACTGCGGATGAATCCAGTGCCAGAATTTGCAATTGACATTGCTACGCAATTCAGAGCTGCACTTTGGCTACGTGCTCCAGTAACAACACATACGATTGAAAAGGGCAAAAAAACATTTCATTGAAGTACACTTACTCGTAGATAAAAATTCACCGAATGTCCCAATTCCTCAATTTTTTTATCTGCTCTACACCTCATCCTTGTGAACCATCCACGTTCTGCTTGGTATAACTCTTGGTATCAAAGTTTAGTGGAATTCCAAGGACAACTGATGTTATCTCTACACAAAGACATTCTTGCACCAATCTTGAGCACATCTCCACTGCCATGTACATCGCAAACCTTGTAATTATGATATGACAGAGCAAGTAGAAATGGCTACGTGCAACAGTAACCGACCCAGACTTTGGCAATGGAGGATTAGTAGTACACAGGTAAAGATGATCTCAAGGGAAACCAGGAAGCAGTAGCAACCTTTGAGGAAAATGGCATAGCACAGAAGACTCTGATGGCCGATCCAGTGATGGACCTTGCATACTCAGCAAAATCTTCACTTCTGCCATTGCCCATCGTGATGGGACGCACAGATTGAAAGCTCCACTAAAAAAAGGCCTGTGCCAAAATCTGTTGGGACTCGGGAGCCTCAACCCTCATCTGCTCCAACAGCTCATTGTGGTGATGGAGAAGCTTGAAGATTTGCACATGCCAGAAACAGTACTCACCAAGAGAAACAACTATATCTCAAGAAAACCCCAAAATTGGCTAAAACTTCTAGAACCATTTGAACCTGAAAATTCCAAAGGACCAACATTTCAAATGTGGCTGCAGATTTGGAGTTGTAAATCATTGCTACTAGGGTCATAAACACCAGAAACCAAGTTGACCTTTTTCTCTTGCTTTTGCATGGCACAGCTTTAACTTGTTGGTCCGATCTAAACACCATTCAACCAAAACAAGACACCAGCGGAGCTGGATCAATGGCTCATGTGACCACTCTCACATTGTTAACGATAGGCTTTCTACCTATTGAGCGGATCGATCCGACAGGACACGCCACAGTGAGTCAACCGGAAAATCGGATGGACTTTGTGCACGCCATGATGGATGGATTTGATAAAATACATGAGAACTGTTATGGACTGTACAAGATTTTTACTCTTGCTTTAGTCGTCTTGCCTGGAAGATTATACATGGCAATTGATTTGCCTGTGAAAAACCTGGTTTCTACTACAATGGCCTTTAGCACGACATCCGGTGCGCCAGTGCAATTTTTTGGCATCCAAGACAACCCTCTACAAATGATCATTGCAACTCATTTCATGGACATCACCGAATACAAAGCTCGTACGCAGGATTGCAATGGACGATAGTTCCTAGGCCACAATCTTTACTTTGGCGACGGAACATCACAACGGACTGAAACATCGTCTTTGATGGAGATTGATGCTGTTGATAAATGCGATAAATGAATGTGTTGGAGTTGTGCCGGGCAGGGACACATCCGTGCAACTGCCACAAATGAAAAAGTGCACAGAAAATGGGGAAATTCACAAAGAAGATTTGTTA
Organism: Penium margaritaceum; assembly: GCA_023375785.1. Lineage (NCBI taxonomy): Eukaryota > Viridiplantae > Streptophyta > Zygnematophyceae > Desmidiales > Peniaceae > Penium > Penium margaritaceum. The sequence goes on from SZWC01014553.1 coordinate 35,854, forward strand.
AGTACAGGGTTAGACAACAAACCGCCTTTCTAGAAAAAAAAATACAACAGCTCACATCACCACAGACGAGGGTTCTTGAGATCGTAAACTTTGACAAGGGGTACAAAGAATAAGAATCATCAATACCACTATGAGTATAACCAAGGGTTTGTAAAATTCACAGAATGAAACTAAATCAATTGGATCGAGACTCTTCTCATGGTTATGTCATTAAGGATATGGTTCAAAAGGTGATTTTGCATACCATACAAGAGCTGCTTGAAGGAACCGTTGACAGACGACTACAGATGTGCCAACTTAGCAAACAACCCGGACTTCAAATTGGAAGTCTACACAATGTAATAGTCTTGAGGAATTTCCCAATGAGTACACACAAAGTCATCCTTGGGAAAGATTGCCTTTGCTGGCATAATCCATGGGTAGACTGGAGGAGTGGCGCAGTCTATGTCAGCATTAACTTCAAGAAAAGACACCCATCTCTGATTTAGTGACACATGATGCAATGGTGGTTACGGGGAGCAGCATAGGGTAAACCAACAAAGGAAGTTTTAGCAGTCATAAAATGACATAAAAAACTAATATTACTGGACGTGGCCCTGTGGTACCTGATACATGCAGCACAAGTGTGATTTGTCCACATGGAGTTAGGTGAAGAAGAGGAGGTCGCAACAGGGAACATGAAAACATCAACCTCTTGGACCAGGCCACCTGAAAAGTTTGCACATCTTTTGGAGGAGTTTTCATCACCTGTCAAGGAGTTTAAAGGATTTTTTCACGATGAACCATCACAAGAGCTACCTCCAAACTAATGTGTCAAGTCAAGAAAGACCTGAGGCTGGGAAGCAAAATGATGGTCGAAGGAACCCATCAAATGAGTGACCACGATTTCACCGAGCTAAAAAATAGTTGAAAACGATGCTCAATCAGGGATTCATCAGGCCGTTCACATCACCCTATGCCACACATGTACTTTCCTTTTGGGATGTTTAAAACTGGTGAGATGCAAATGTTGTGTGGACTACAAGGCGTTGAATGAAATATCCATTGAGAACCACTACCCCCTTCTGCAAGTAGATGAGCTTTCTGAATAGATTTGAGGAGCAAGAAGTTTAAACAGAATTGACCTACATAGCGGCTATCATTAGGTCTGTAAATCTGATAAGGACATAGAGAAGACGGCATTCCACACCAGATATGGACTCTTCCATGGTTATGCCATTTTGACTCACAGATTTGACTGCAACATCTATGACGGCAATGACAAGCATTCTTTGGCCCTACCTCAATGGATCTCAATGACATCCTGGTGTAAATCTGCATCCCCGAGGAGAACAATGAACATCTCCTAAACATTTTCAGTATTTTTTACTCTATAACTACTGCCATTGAGTATTCTCAGTGAAACATTGGTTGCCGCAAAATTGAGGACTTGGGACACACCATCAGCAACAGATGGATGATCATGAACCTAAATAATGTGGAGGAAATCATTGATTGGCCAACATTGACCAACATTCGAGATGTCCAGGTATTCTTTACTCTATGACTACTGCCATTGATAAGTAAAACACAACACTCGGGTATGAGTGTCTATCTCCAATCTCACCAAAAAAACACCAAGTGGATTTTAGGGGATAGCAAACAAGAAATTCTCAACCCTATGAAAAACAATCTAACCTTAGTGCCGGCTCTGTCATTTGCAAATCCTGCAGTAGACTATACTATAGCTACCGACGGGTTTTATCAAGCAATCAGACCTGTTCTCCGCCAAGACAATGGCCATGGAGAATGACCAATCACTGATATGTCAAGAACTAAACTACAAGGTACATGAAAAGAAAATTCCGATGATGTTTCATCCGGATCGACCACCATGCACTCTAAAATCTCAAGACTCAACCAAGTTTGAGCCGTAAAACAACTCAACGTATGGAGTTCCTTGAGTCTAATTTGGACTAAGACATCGATTAGATGTCTAGAAAATCAAGTCAAACACATTCCCTCAATCAAAGACTATAATCGATGGCCAAGATCAACACATTGCTTTTTAAAGAAGACCCGTATCTCGTGAGGCTGTTTGTGAAAGGTTATGAGGAGAACAGCAGCTGTGAAAAAACCTCGTTCAGGTTCATCAACCCATACTGGCTACCAAGTTCTGCTTTACACACCAAGTCATCGTACCACCAAATGAAGTATCACCAACATTGCTGTTGGAGGAGTGCCACAACACCGGTCCAGGTGGAAACTTGTATGAAGAAAAGAAGCTCAAGAAATGGGCAAAGTACTACTCGTGGCATCACATGTAGACCAACGTGGCAGCATTGTGAAAAGCACACACTGGGTTTCTGGTAGAATCCTTTATCAAACAGGTGGCCCTTCTTCTTGTTACTGATACATTCAGGTTGCATTAAACCTAATCCTAATGTACAATGGCCTTTCTTCCTCGTGGAAGAGAGGCCAATTCAAAAGGATTCATGAATACTAGTGTGTCCCGTCTTCTTTCCATCATTTTTTTTGTGGTTCCTGCATCTTGGAATTCCCCTCCCTCTCCAACAGGAAAAGCCTCAAAATCTCCTAGAATGGGTAGAAAGGGTTTGGAAGAGCATTTGGAACGACTGTAGTTGTCCCTTCATGCAAAACTCTACAAATGAATATGTATGTGCCATTTTATAACATTTTCTTCATGGGTGGCAGAGCTTACCTTGTTCTGTGTGTACCCAAAGGAAACCACAGAGAATGAGGAGTGAGTCCAACAAATCTTGAAACATATGGCAGCTTGCAGTGCAGCAGAATAGATGCTTGCAGCTTGTATGTGCTGTGCAGAAGGGAGACAAAGGGTTGTGCACGTGGAGGAGGGGAGGGCAGGGGGGGAGGGGCGGTGGTATGCCGGTGTAAACAAGTCAGAGGAGAATAGTCAAAAGTAACTCTGATCATGGAAAAAAGAAGCATCATCAGAGAAAGGAATACTCACAGAAAAGAACTGGAATGCTCAATTAATCATGGAATTTTTCTGGAGAGTTTATCTGTGAAGTGTTCTGGAAGGTCAAAACAAATCACAAACTTTCTTCATGCCTTATTCTTTCAGACATATCATCATAAGAAGAGCTAAATAAGAAGAGCTTTTTGTTCAACCACAAAGTCTCACAACTAAATTGCTCTGGAGGGATGGGACACTCCGGCAATGGCTGTCAAATTCCCAAGAAAACTTGGTTATCCTTTTATTGTGTTCAGGCCAGAAATACATATTCCGTGGTTCCCAGGACCTGTTTTTTAACAGGAAAATAAATTACAGCGCTAATCATGAGCTTTCCAGAAGATCAAACTTCACAAGATTCAGCCAAGCACAGCATAAGTTAAGGTTACCAAAGTGTTTGTTAGACACATCACCAAAGAGCTGAAAACCACTTTTGTCCACTTAGTCTGGTGGATAGGTCCATTATACTGTTTGGATGCATCTCAGGAACAAAAAAACTGAGTTTGAAAAGGTGGGATGATGGAGCTGCAACCTGTCTTGGGACCTGGTGTCAGACTTTACCGTGAATAGAAAACTCTACTACTGAGCTGTAGACTCCGAGCTGGGAATTTGGCCAAGTCCCCAATTCATAACCAGCAATAATTGATAGGAATTCAACCTCTGGATTTCTCTTCACTAATTTTCAGAGGAAAATCCTCTGGATGGACTTCCAAAGTTGTTTTTGGTGAGATGCATTTTTTGGCACAGTCCTCCAGAAAAACGAAATCTTCTCAAATCCAGCCGTAGCACACAGTGAGAGGAATTGTTTTCCTTTATTCTTGTTCTAATGTAGGAATTTTACATTTGTCACATTCAGAAACTTGAAAATTTTCTCCAGAATCAATATTTTTCGGATTCCAAATCTCTGCAAGCGCTTTATGTAAAACATGCTTGTTTATCTGTGAGGTATCTCAAATGTGCATCCCAACACTGTGCCCGGGCATATGTAGGAGCATTTGACAGCAAAAACCTCTCAAGATGGTGAATCAGGTGTAGAACGAATCAGTTCTCCAGTACATGGTTGAAATAACTTTACAAACACAGAAATAAAGCATTTTGAGGAGCTAAATGAGAATTCCAATTCCTGGAAAAGCTACAATAGCTATGTTTGAATCCCATCATAGCAGACTAAATGTGGCACTTCTGTGCAATCATCACTAGAATGGAAATTACACCCAAAGGATTGTGTTTCCACCTCAGCAACATCCGAGACGTGATACCTGGTGAGAAATTGAGGTATTCAACCTCCAAGAGGACCTTCCATGAATGATCATGGCAGCTACATGAGTAAACAATTTGGAGTGAATTTCTCAAAATAAAACATTGAATGGCTAGCGTCCCCAAAACCACAAGCTGTACAATGGTGGAAGGTCCTAGTTTTCAGAGAATTTGACTTTGATGGGATTTGGCACTATTCAACGGTGAGATGAATGTTTTCATTGAAAAGTCTGAAATGATATATAAAAAATATTGAACACATGTCAAGATATGGCCGCTGATGGCAGCAGCATGTTGAAGGCGAGGGAAGCAAAAAAATTATCCGGAGGTTCCAGGAGATGGCACGGGGTGTTATTGGGGAAGGAAGTTCCCGTCCAAGCTCACTAGCTACAACATCAGTGCATTGTTTATCATCAGAATGAACTTAGGCAAAGCATCTATTTTGCAGACAAGTGGAATAATCACATGAGAAACCATGAGCTGACATCGCTGGAAGGTGAACATACATTTCTCCACCAGAGCCCGTGGTAGCCGGCCCTAGCAATTGCAGTGAAACATAATGTGTCTTCTTGTTAGCCACCAAAGACTACTATTTCTCTGGGTAATTAGTTTTGGTTCTTGAGCGTGCAGTTTTTCACCCACCTGAACCATTAAGAGCCGATACCCTCTCCCTTGCATCTACAGTTTTTTCATCAGATCTTTGGAGCCTAATACTTCAGTAGAATAAAACTATGGAGGACGTCTAACTTGATCAGGATATCAGAGAAGAGCATTGTTAAGTCAGCAATTCAAAAACACTACAAGAATATCGAGTTCACGGTCATGTTTTGGGAGCAACCGAGAATGTTCCCAAAACAATTGAACAGTCTTGTTATCGTGCACCTTGAGAATTTGCTACTTGGTAGCCCCACCCTTGAGTACCATAGCTGACATCTCCAAATTTCTTAAAACTCTACAGAGATAAGTTTAAAGTCCAGCTTTGTCCAATGCTCTTCCAGTTTTTAAGCCATCTCATCCACTCTTGACGCATGAAGACATATTCAATCATTCTGGTAGCAGTTTCTGGTTAGCTAATGTCAACAAAATTGTTGTGACATTAAGGTACTGTGAGGTATTTCAAAGTACTACCTTCAATTCGTGACGGAGTGCAACAGAATACCAGTTCTGTTTAA